>JAULBM010213991.1:0-17231 GCA_032357055.1 Geukensia granosissima
TTGCCTGTGGCGGCCATGTTTGTTGACGGATCGGGACGAAATGAGGAAACTTTATAAAGGACCTTATATAGATGCTTACTACCAAGTTTAGTTCCATTTGGCCCAGTGGTTTCAGAGGAGAAGATTAAAATGTGAAAAGTTAACGGACGGATGACGGACGCCAAGTGATGACAAAAGCTCACATGGCCTTTAGCCAGGTGAGCTAAAAAGTGGGAATATCACTAGGAAGAAATGGCTTTGACATCTTAGCAGACATAATGATCACACCAAACTAAGCACTGCAACATTTTACTTGATAAGATGATTAATTTTCATGCATTCATCAGATACACTCTTTCCAATAAATCTTTTTTTCATATTTATACTAAACTCATATCAAAAGGTATAAGTTTCTGTCAACAGAGTATCCAACACCTATATAAAATAACAATTCAAAAATATGTAATGGGATTGCTTCTTTTGGTAGATTTATAGCCAGCCTTACATGTAATCAGATAACCTGGGGAGTTAACTCATTTTGCTTAGTGGGTAAAAACGTAGACACAGGTAACTTGGGTTTGATTCCCAGTGGTGGTGGTCAAAATTTTGTGATGCCCATAACCCTCTCCTGTTACAAATCAACTAGACCACTTTATCATTAATTATTTGGTTTCAAAAATTAATGCATACAAGTGATCAAATGTTTCGATGATGTAATTGCTTTCTATCTAATGACAGCCTCGGTGGTGTAATGGTTACATGTAGCATGCTTGTCTCAAATGCAGACAGTTGTGGATTTGATCCCCTGCCAGGTAAAACCAAACACACTAAAATGAATATTTGCTGCTTCTCTGATTAGCACGCAGCATTTAGGAGTAAGAGCGAAGACGGGCCAGCCTAGAGTCAAAATAATGTCTGGGTAAAGTGGCATGTCGTCCCGCAGAATGTTGCCTTTGTGAGCTAACACCTTAATAATCTTGCTCAGCGTGTAGGTCTAGTACAGGTTCATTCATCATCATCACTCATTAATATGCTCTCACCCTGAAAATGCATGTAATATTTACCACTGGACATTAAGCAATTGGACAGCATTCAATCAATCTATCAATCTATCTTATGTCGTGTGGTTGAAAAATTCTTGATATTCTATATTTTCCTACATTGGTCAAAGTAAATGACTAATCAAAATAGAAAGAAAATTATATGAGTGATATTTATTTTAGTGTTTAAGCTGGATATTGTTGTATGAATTTGTTACTGTTTTTTTTCTGTCCATACCACACATTCTACTAAACGTACACCCCTTTTCAAGGCCAGAGAAACAAGGAAAAAGCTTACATTGCATGCAATTCATGCAAACGAAAATTATGAAAATTTATGTTGTATAATCTGCATATTTCTGCAATTTCCCAGTGAACACAGTTTGCATAAGCTTACATCTGATTAGATTTGATATCTGAAGGCTACAAACACTCTGGAATTTACCTTTATTACAAGCTTTATAAAATATTGTTAGCTGAGTGTGAAGTTTAAACTTCCTGTTTACTATTATATAAAAAGATTTCATGAAATGTATCATTTGATACATTAGTGTAACCAATTTGCTGATGTTCAATGTCCAACTTATCAAACTATGTATAGATATATTTTTTCTATCACTATATTCTATGTCAATGTAGAAGGGTAAGAAAAAGACTCAAGATAAACTTTATTATTTTGTCTTGTTGATTGAAGAGAAAATAAGAAAATGTTTTGGGAGTCAACATAATATAATTTTAGGCAATTCATGTGTTGATAGATGTGGTAGAGTCCCCAAAAGCATGCGGCGCTGCCTTAATGCCACGAGCTATAGTCTTTTTTCATATATTTTTTGACAGATAATGTATATGATATGTTGAAAAAGAAATAAACAATATGCAAATTAGCTCCTGCATTGCTATGGAAATTTGAAAAAACAGTTAGAAATAAGTGCTTGCCCGTAAGAGTTAAAATACTGTCGGGAAAGTCAAAATCAAGTTGTGGTTTCCCAGAGGGCAAGTGCAAAAATTCTGTTGATCAGTACTGCAGTACTTGAGGGCAAGTAAATTTTTGTGGGGTAAGTCATTTTTTTAGGTAACTTGCCCTTTGGGAAAGTCACTTAAAAAAGTTAATTCCAACACTGAAAAACAAGTAATCAACTACATTTCGTAAACAACATGGTGGCTAACATGAAGCAAATTTGTGGATATAACTTAATAAGTAGGGATGAGTATCTTTATTGAAAAATCGTATCATGATATATTGATACAATACCAGCGTATTATGATATGTATTGATTCATACCAACTTCTCATTTCTGGCCTTTTCAATTGTTTTGTATGATAATTCATAAATATTGTTCTATGAGGCAGAAATCTGAATCTTTATGTATATAAATAAAATTTGGTCATATATTTTACTTCTTCATGTCAACATCAGCTTCATTCAAGGGTCTAAATTTTAAACGATCCAAACATTAATCGTACCAGAAAATATTGATACGCAATATTTTATAACAGTGTACCTGATTTGTTAAAAAATACTGAAAAATCGATATACTGGTATATCGTTACACCCCTATTAAAAGGTAAAAAAATTCATAAAAGTAAGAAAATATATTAGAAAAAGTCTCCCTTGACGGAGTTCTGAGTCTTGCATATAGTGGAGCAATAGAGGTTGGATTTTGAATATTTTAATCAACCCACCTAACATACAGCTAATTATTATGTATCATTCAAAGGTAATTTAGTGCTCCATCCAATGTGACCGGTTGTCAAATTGGAAAACGGTCACAATTTTTAAAATTTGAGGTCAAATTTGAAAATGCGAAAATCATCGTTTTCGTATTTTTTAGATCTTTTGTTGAAATAGAGTATAAAACATTATTAAACACATAAAATCATAGGGTAAAGTTAAACACAGTAAAGCAAAGATAAAATGGCACTACTTTTGACCATTCTGATTGGCCTCATTTTACACAGGCAGTGAAATTTCTTAGATGGAAAGAAAACATGACCTTTGCAGATGAACTGTGAAATCTCAAATTACCTTGACATTTTGACCTAAAAATTTCGTCTTAATTGGAAATAAAAATGTTACTGGTGTTTTTAATGTCAAAATTAAACAGTAATGTGACCAAATTATACACATAATAATAATTATAATTAACATAAAACACGATATTTACCTATACACAAAACTAGACACAGTCTCTTGTTTCCGAGGCGAAATAACTGTTATCGTTGAAAGCCAACTAACCACGACAAGGTCTGGGACAATGTGACAGTTTTTTCCTTATTTTTATGACCCACCTTTAGGCCAAGTTTTACTCTTGTTCATCTGTCCGTAATACAAAGCCTGATACGTCCGTAAAATTTTGTAAAAGATTTCTCTGCATATGTATGTCCGAATAATTCGTTATTAGGACTGCAGCATTATCAGGGTGAGTTGTACGGTATCTCTCCTTTTCAGCTACGTCGTATGTCTACTTCCTGTTTGCCGATATATTTATTGAATTTCTGTACTGAAAAATTTTTGTCAAATATTGTTCGACTTGTGTGTGTTGGGTTGATATGATAATACATTATCAGGGTGAATTGTGCCGTGCATCCCCCTTTTCAGATTCGTCCTATGTCTACCTCCTGTTTGCCGTAGCGAGGACATCCCTGTGCCATAGACACATGTTCTTTATGGTTCTTATCTATTGTTCTTTTTCTATATTTGAAGTCTACATTTGATTCGGTGATTTAGTTTGCGCATACAATTTGCAAAATGACTCGCTCTTTCTCTCTCTATATATATATACATGGCTGACTGATATTTCAATGACTTGTTGCATAAATGTCGGACTTTGCATATACAAATTAAATCCTGCGGAAATTCCGCTTATATTAATTCCTGATGTAGTCTCGGTTTTGAACCTGAATGAGCTTTCTTCCAATGTAAAAATGAAAATAGACAATTTAGTGGTTTTGCAATGTAGTTGGACATCCAGATTTGCACCTGTATGCATTATCTTAGCACATGCTGATGAAAGGCGTCTTTCCTTTGAGGAACTTGAAACAAGCTGGAACCCTTACATGTACCCGGTTTACTCTTAACTTATTGAAGTCTGTATGGTAGAGAGCAAATCTCTTTTTCGGTCATACAATGAGGCAACAAATTTGCTTGCAGCTGCTAGAGCGGTGTCCTGCTCTATTAGTTGTGACAATTGGTGTGCTTCACAAAACCTTCAGAACCAACATTTTCAATGCAAAGTATTGATAAAGTGGTATCATATCCCGTCAGTGCGCGTGCAGTTGGCAAAAAATATCAGATTTGTTGTGGCCCCGACCAAAATCCACAGCTCTTGAGTATTCTACGTTTGGGGGTAATGATGCAGGCACAGGACTAAGACGTCATTATCAAATGACTGGATCACTATACGACATTTTATACCAGAACTGTTTAGTCACAGCAAGTGTATGTAAGATAATGCGAGTGTCTGCTTCCTCGTGTGTGTTATACAGAATGGTCAGTTAACAACAATATTACCCTAAAAAAAACTTTCACTATCTCTGGATTCAGAAACAATCTATCTAAGAGAACAGTTTGGTGTTCCTTCAAATGCTGATCTGCTGTTAATTTTCTCCCGAAAAACTCTCCTAGGATTGTAATTAGATATTGTTTGTTCTTACTTTTCCAGTCTAGAAAACTGTTCAGTCTGAAACATGAAACACGTGGGCTTTATGGAATCTAATATAATTGCGACTTTGTTGTCCATCTCCACATAGCGCACACGAAGAATCAGACACTCGCATTTTCTTACATTCTCTTGCTAGGATAAACAGTTTGGTCTGTCTGGCATTAACTCTCGTATAGTGATCCGGTCATCTGATACTGATGTCTTGGTGCTGTGTCTGCATTATTGCCCGCAAATCTTGTAAAATTTTAGGAGATATGTCTCTATCTATGATCTATCTCAGTTACTGGAACCATCCACACCTTATCTTTTGTCAGCTACACACGTGTTGATGGGATGCGATGCAAGAAATCTGTTCTGAAGGTTTTGAGAAGCACACCAAGAGTTTAATAACTTCAAAAGTCATAAATAACAGAACAGTACTGAGCATATACTTCGAAAATTGCCTGGATAAAATAAACCATTTAATCAAAAGTAGACTACTACATGTATAAACACAACAAAAACGCCCCCAAAAGAAACCAAAAATTTGAAAAAAGGCAAAAACCCTGCCATATTAATTTTGATCTTGATGCGGTTGGTAGGCTTTCGAATATTGCAGTTATTTTGTCTAACCAATAAGAAACCGTGAAGTTTTTTGTCATTGGTAAATATCGTGTTTTTGGTCAGTCTGAAATGTGATTTATAATGTTTAATATGTGTATGATATGATCACATAACTGTGTACTGTTGACATTAAAAACACGAGTAACATTTATATTTTAAATTAAGACGAAGTTTTAAGGTCAAAATGTCAAGGCCATTTGATATTTCATAGTCAATCTGTAAAGGTCAGGTTTTCTTACCACTGATGAAATTTCACGTCCTGTGTAAAATTAGGCCAATCAGCAGTCTGCACCAAAAACTTTTTTGTCTACTAGTCCTTCGGGCTAGTGATATTGAAGGTTTTACTAGTCTGACTTGATTTCACTAGTCCGAAATTTTTTCTTAGTAACACAAAAAATAATATAGTATATGTTTGAAGTATTTATTAAATATGTTATTAATATGTATAATTTATTCTTCATAATCTTTGAGGAATTGTTTTAATATTAACTTTGTGACATTATGAATTCTCATGGGCCAGTAGAGATTCCAGTTGAAAGTTACTAGACCCTGAGACAAATTTGTTGATTTTCTTATTTTCTCTACAATATGTACAATACATATTTTTTTATTTTCATCACTGGTAAGCGATGGCCGCCCATTAATCCAGTGAGACTGAAAGCTCCTTGCCCTTGTTACTTCATTTTTTTGTTTTTGGGCCACTACATCATTCAAATTCCTCAGACGTTTAATTCAGGCTTGGCACCTTCACTCCACCGGAGCATTTTGATTATTTATATGTAAACAAATAAACTGGTAACCCAAGTAACTTACCTTGCCATACCGTATTTGCAATATGGGATGAATCCAGATTAAATCTTGAAAGCGATGAGATTACACGACTGGTTCCCGAATAAGAGAAAATCGCAGAAAAAAAGTTACTCAACACAACTAGGTCACCAAGTCCCTTAAGTTTGGAGTTTACGGTTTACAGTTTCTTCTCAATATTAAAAGTAAGAAAAAATTACAGAACTGAAATTCAGAATACTTTGGATTGACACAAAATTATCACTAATCCGAATGGACTAGTGACATAAGAATTTTACTAGTCCGAAGCCAAAATAACTAGTCTGGGGCATCAGGCTAGTGGCTAAAATCGCAGACTGGAAATAATTTAAATCGTATAATTTAGCTAATCACAATTTAAATTTACAGATCAAGTTTAAATTCTTGTAACTAACTAATAATTACAAATAAAATTTTAATAACAAGCAATACTATTAACAAGCTATTAATATTATCAGAATCTTCAAACATTAATATTTATTTTCAGTTCAAAGAAACAGAGTTCAAGCAACTAAACAAGTTGATATTTTTTTTAATGTTACATTTTTACTTTTATTAGATAAAAAATAAAATTTTATTTCCTTGAGCCTTCTTGTGGCTAATTAGTGAGACCGAAATACGGCCCTCTTTTCACAAAAAACCTATCTGAAGAGCATTGTTGGTTAAGTCTTATGACTGTTTCACAAAACTACCTTTTCAAAGTACATAAGTCTGATCGTATACTTACAAGTTTAGCTAATGGTAGAGTGTCTTCTCTGACATCTTTGTTGAACAAATACTGATCTAAAAATAAAAGTGAAAGTACAAAAATCGTTCTTTAAACGAGACAAGTATTTCCAAATTTAATAAACTGATAATGGACAGCCAGACAAATAGACAATTTTAATTTTTAAAATTTAAGATTTAATTAAAAATGTAATAAATACACATGTTTCTAGTTGGTACAGATATGATAGTATGCAAAAGCATATATTTTGCATTATTATACCTCAGAACAATGTTTTTATCAAAGGCCTATTTTGATTGATTAACTAGAACATGTGACCGCCAAGAATAAATATCATATTCTCCAAAATAAATTTCATATTCCACCTCTTGTAGTAAAAGCTATATAACAGATGTTTTGATTGGTTAACAGGAACATGTGATCACTGAGAATAAATATCATATTCTCCAATGAAGATTTATTCACCTAAGAAGATCATATTCCCTGCAGGCTGCGCCCTTGGGGAATATGATCTTCTTAGGTGAGTAAATCTTCATATTCCCCTCACCAACATGCAATAAATGTATAATATTTTGACCTGTATGGGACACACTTTTAACCATGTTTACTGTAGAGGTCTATAGCTTGTTCAAGAATGCCCCAAAAGACCTATATGGTAGTTAAAAATTAAAGTAGTGTTGGTCTAAAATCTAAAATATGGACTTTTTTGTTTTCTTCAATAATCAAGACTGGTTTTCACATATACATGTATTTTATATTTTATATTTTAAGATGGGTCTAGGAGATATAGAAAATATGATGTACGGAGATGTTGAAAATGATGAAGATCTGGAAGCAGAATTAATGGCTTTACAAGGGGAAGATAATCCAGTTAAAAGAAAATCGAAACAGCAAGCCAAACGTAAGAAAACATAAAAGGAAACTTAGGCCTATAGACTTCTGCAATTACAGCATTTGTTGTTATATTTGATTACAGTCTAGAAATAATACAGCAAAAAATGAAATTGTGGTCATAGGTTTGCCTTTGTGTTAAATGTTTTGTTACATGTACATTTTTGATAATATTCAGTTAACATTATAGACTTTACAAATACATGTTTTAATATATAACATTTTAGTTAATTTAGTTACTACTGTGATGTTAATTACAAATCTATAGGAAAAAGTTAAACACAATGTCCGAATAAAAACAAAGTGGCAGAAGTGAAAAACTGTTCTGGAGATAATCAGTTCAGTTTCATAAATAATCATTCATTTTGAATAAATATTTATGCATCCCTATTGAGTTTAAATGTTCAAGTAAAAAGGAATAAACCTTTTGGGGTTGACAGTTTTTGGATATTCAATGATGCAGAGGGCCGTAACTGTTTTATTATATCGAACAACATTTGACATCTATTTTGTAATATTTAAATTGTTCACATGGGGATTATTAACTGGACCTCATTATTTTCTAGTGTTATGATATCCACTGTGTAATAATAGGGTTATTAAATAGAGCTGTATAATTGTAGAGGTTATTAACTGGTCATCATGATTTTTCCTGTGTTATTCACTGGGTAATAATAGGGCTATTAAATGAAGTTGTGTAATTGTAGAGGTTATTCACCATTGATTGCAATCAAATGAAAAAAATATTCTGATTATTTTGTGTCATGTGATCATCCTTTATCCAATTGAATACATTCTTTAGTATCTAAGGTATAAGAATATTCATAATTATTGGTGCAATAACCCTTTTATTGTATGGGAAAATGGTTAAATGCTAAAAAGATCAATTTTCAACATCAATGACATCACTTTTTCATAGTAATATTGCACTGATTGCAATATCGTGGAATGTTGCATGCTAAATTTTGATTAAGCTCTACGTGGAATATAATGTTGCTGTACAATAAATACTTTGATTCAAAAGCAATACTTCTTATAGTTATAAATATAATACAATATTCAGTAAAGAATATGAAAATGTTATGTAATATTAAGATTAGATCATGATAATAATGTATATTCAAAAACACATATAAACTACATTACTAAATTTAGAATTTTTTCAGCAATAGGCCAAGGCCAAAAAAAAAATATGTGTGTCTACTGTAACATGCTTAAAAAAATAGGATCAGTAGTGTTTTTTTTTGGCCTCATACAAAATTTTTCCAAGATTATTAAGTTCTTTTATACAACCTACTGATAGTAGTTATATTAGTTAAAAAATATGACGGTTTTGTCAATAATATTTTTTTAAACATTTTCATCTGATAGAAGAGCTGGATTTCTATTTTCTGCCATAAGAAAAAGGCTAGACTGTAAATATAAGGGTCTTCCAAAAAATGTGGCAAAATAATATATTATGTTATTTTCTTTACAGCATTGACTGCAGCTGATTTAGAAAAATATTCCAAGTTAGCCGAAATGGATGAAGATGATGATGAAGATGTGTCCGACACAGAAGATCCAGATTTATTAGTATGTATTTTAATTTTATGTGTTTGATTACTGCCTGCAGGTGGTCCTTTAAAAGATTTATGTTTTTGGTGCCAATCAGAATTTCATAATGGCAGCCACAGTTGATTATGTATTCTGATTAGTTAGTTCAAATTTTAAAAATATTCTTGTCAGAAACCACACAGTGGATTAAATTGTTATTTTCCAAAAATGATTGTAAGATGATCCTGTACTTAATTTGTGATTTGTTTGCTGATTGGAATTTAAAAATGGCTTCTTTTTTTAAGACCACTGAACAGATTTCGTCTATACTTGCAGAAATGTTACGCAGGTGGTCCTATACGTGCTTTTTGTTTTTGGCGCCTATCTGAAATTCAACATGGCCAACACAGCCAATTATGTGTTCTGATTGTTCTAAAATTCAAATATCTTATTGTCAGAAACCACAAAGTTGATTGTACTGTTATTTTACAGAAATTATTGTTATGTGGTCATGTATTTAATTTGTGAATTATAAGTGTGTTTTAGATACATTTAGTATTATTTAACATACATATTTTTAATATGTGTCACTTTATTAAAATTGTTTAATGTAATCCTTTTAATTGTTTGGTGAGCATATACATTGTATACAATGGATTATGCCCTGCCGTGACTCCCATTAGATTTTATTTTGTGACATCTCTCGTTGGGAAAAATTCAAGCATGAGGAACAATTCTCAAACATGATTATTTTGATTTACGTAAAAAATAACTTGTTAGACAGCCACCAGTAATTAATCCTTGAGCAGTCAAGTTACTATCATTAATGGGAAAAATGCCATAATACATCAGATGGCTCTTAAAATGTCCATATTTATTTAAATCAATTTACGCAACGTTAACAATATTACTCCAAGTCTCATGCAAGCACGTGGAAAATTCTCTTCCGGCAAACAAATGGCTAATTTTACAAGGTAAAATCCCCGAAGAGAATTAAAAACTCGGCGCAGCTTAAAATACGTCGTGATTGGTAAAAAGTATCTTTGTAACTTCTCTGGAGCAGCTATATGAAATTTAGGAGCCCTAAAAATAGAATGCAACACTTTTGCAAAGAATTTTAGATTTCTTTTAATTAATGTCTAATAAACTTGCTGAATAGTAAAATATTAAAATAACAAAATCATTACTTCAAATATAATTATGTATGTTATTTGCACTTGAGTTTTACACAGTTTTATTTGTTAGGAGTTCTGTCCATTGAAAACTTTTAAAATTTTAAAAGTTTTATTATGTGTTGGAAATTTATAAAATTAAGAAGCTTAATCTGCAAATGATCTGTTAGTGGACAGTTTTCCAGAGGAGATTGAAAAAGTTTTTTTTCATAAATTTTTGTTGAAATGTTGCTCTCTAAAATTAATTCAAATTCAAATTCTTTATTAAACCTAATCAAAGGGCCCGAACGGGCATAACAAATCAGTAACATGCACTCACAGATTTATACTTAACACAATAATCATACACACACCATATTTACTAATTAGAAAGCAATAAATTAGTGACAATAAAAATTGGACATAAACATCTTTTGCTTTGATACAATAAATATGGAGCTTTGTAATGCTGGAATGCCAATAATAGTTTTGCATATTTTAAGTGTGCAATTTGAAACATACAGGAATGTACTTTTCTGATAGGCGGAGCTTGATGATCTATCTGCAGAAGAAGATACAGCCCCTGGTCCTACAAGTCAGTCCACAGGTGGATCTGATGGCTCTCAGGATCAAGTTATTACGTTGGTAGAGAGATTGTCTATGTATGAAGCTGGTGTAGCAAGTGCCAAGTCTGCAGGTGATACCTCAAAGCAAAGAAGATATGAAAGGGGGCTAAAGGTAAGACAAAAACCCATTGAGGATAGCATTCATTATTTTCTAGAATGTCCCCCATACCAAAACAAATGAACAACCTTGTTATTGAGATTGGTTGATTTGGAATGATATTAAAACTCTTTTATTACAATTAAATAAATAGTGAAAATAGTGGTGCAGTAAAATGGCTGAAAAACACTTTGACTTCGTTTCTATTATGACATCACAGTGGCGTAGCAACCAAAAAAACATTGGTACTGCTCTGTAGGGAAGTGCACTGAAGTTGCACGTTTGCTAGGGGGACCAGGGGCATGCTCCCCCAGAAAAAATTTGAAAAAATCTGCGCAATCTGGAGCCTTTTTAGACCATATAATGATCATTTATGATTTTTTGTCTTTTTATATCTAGTGTTTACATTTTTTTGTTTTTTACTTAAAATTGCTGAAATTGTTGGTATGGTTTTCCGTACCTTGGAAAAATATTGGTACTGTCAAAGGCTTACCAACCGCACGCCTGCTACCCCCATGCATCACAATTCACATTTGTGATTTCATTTTGAAGTCCTTTGTCTAAAGATTTTGGGGTGGCCTTGCTTTGAATTTTTCTTTTTTTTCCCAGGGCTTGATTTCGAGTTATATGGAGCTAGTGGCAAAATCGCAAAACAGGGTCATGGGTCACCAAGTCTTACTTCAATATACATGTATATTCTTCATTCAAATTCTACAATTGCTTTCTACCAGTTTAAAAAAGTGTGTTTTATGTGCCACAATTCAAATGTCATTTAGTTACATGTACTTGTATTAGGTATAGTATCTTGTGTTATTGTAGACCATTCAGGATTTATTAAAGAAAGCACAACAAGGCAAGACTGTCGATGAAAGTGAAATACCACCAAAAATAGCTGTTAATGAACCAGCAAAACAGAATAATGGTGAGTTTACTTCTTCTTGTGTCAGTCCTGTAATTTTAATGTAAATTTCAGATTAATTATAGGATCAAAGCAGTGTGGAAGTCAAATAATATTGAAAAGCAGATGACCAACACATTTTAGATTTAAGTACATTTCCATAACAAGTTTGTAGGAGGGGTGGACACATCATAGTTTTCATATTCTGACTCTATCTGTTTAAATATGCATACCTAAGGGTTATAAATAAGACCTTAAGAACATAAGAACATTGGTTTCAAGTATTCTTTATGAGATCTTTTTCGGTTTTAAAAAATATGGTGTACGTACTGCATGTACATTTCATTTTTGATACAAAATCAAAAGAATCAAAATCATTTTTGGACAATAAGATAAGCCTTTTTTCTTCAAACAGAACATTGCATCCAATTTTGGTGGAATTGTCATTAGATGGCCATCTAAAAAAATTGTTTCCAGCATCTTCAACTGCCAACAAAGATGACTGTCACAGTGAACTAAGTTTGACATGGGACCTTTTGGAAGTTCTCTTATAATCTTCTTGTCCAAAACTACTGAGACAATTGCAAATAAATTTGATGAAAAAGTCATTGAGAGGTTCTCTGCCAAAGTTATATTTGCTATCCCTGTCCACTTACCAAAGTGGCAGCTGTTACTAAAATAAGTGTATTAAAAATACTGCCTGTCTGAAACTACTGAGCTAGTTGCAACTTAACCTTGATAGAATGATCCTAAGATGATCTTCAAACAAGATCATGTCAGGCACTCTTGCCTGGAAACCAAGATGGATGCTACAGCTTAATTTAGTTTAACATAGCATGTTTTGTAAAATTCCCTAAACATCTGGCATTAGTAGGGTTGAGGCTAAGGAAGAAATTTAGAAATTGTATAGTATCTTCCTATGTTGAAGAAAAAAGAACATGACATTCATTCAGTACAAACGGCTAGTTTACCCTAAAGATGTCATATTTTAAATAATACCATCTTTTGCCTGATTCAAGGAACATTAGAGACAAATTTATAAACTTTCAATTTTTTTGCTTTTTGGTGCTTAAAAAATCAACAGAACACTCAGATTTTGTTAACCTTCAAAGAGTCTCTGAAAGTTAACATATTTGGAGTGTTAAGTTGATTTTTTAAGTACCATCATGCAATCTTACAACAAGTGATACCTTAATAAGGCTACAAATATTTAATTTTAACATTTTAATTATTTTAAGGTACAGAGTCCAGAATAATTAGTCGTTTTTGTCTGTTTACATGAGATATGGCCTGAAATTGTATCTATAAAGGTTTACCTACAAAAAGGAGTTATCTCCCCTGTTTTGCAGTGCACTCTTTTAAATTGTTTCTCCCATGCTCAGGCCAATCAGCAAAATGGACAACAAATTTTCCCATGAAATGAATCAAAATAAATTATTGGTGAGGGGGCACAAAGTATTACCCTTATTCATACTATGTATGTAGTATTGTACATCCATTAATATTTGTCAAAGATTTTCTGGCTTGTGTATGTTGGATTGATTTGATATCTGGTCTAAAGCATTATGCGGGTAAGTTGTCCTGTATCTTCCAAAGTCAGGTCCATTATATGTCTGCTTCCTGTTTGCCAGATTTGGGGCATCCATGTTCCATGGACACATTTTCTCTATATAATCAATGAATCACATTTTGCTTGTTACTTAGACAAACACTTCACAGAAAGAGTTTGCAAAAACAAAGACTGTTTGATTATTTACAGTTCCAGTACCACAAGAAAGGAAACCTGACCCATCACCAGTTAGACAACCAGAAGTGAAACCCATTAGTCCTACTCTACCTTCACCTCCAAAACAGCAAGCTATAGAAACAGACAGTAAACCAGTTATTTCAGATTCATCATCACATGGTATGTATTTGTCAATTAGATCTTGTATATGGTGACCTTATGAATCATATAACAGGTTAAATTAAAATCTGGTATTAATCAGCTGTAGGACTGAGAACAATAAATTTCTGTGTAGGAGAACATTTTTTTATTAATATACCCACCCCTGGTATATATCAGATTAAAACAAACATTTATGAAAAACAGTTAATAGTGGTATGTTCTGACCATAATAGGGTTGAAATACTGCCAACATGGCGTTAAACAATAATCAATTAATAAAACTGTTTTGAGTGTCATTCATAATATTTGCATTCCAATTGGAATTATATAAACTATATTTTTGGAAAATAAATTTTATACTTGAAACAAACATCATTTTGATGTTGGTGTATACTGATAGATAAACATGTTTTACAGATACGGAAACAGAGAAGATGTTAGAAACAAGGCGTGACCAGTACAAGGCTGCTGCCCTACAGGCCAAGCATGCTGGGGACATCAACACAGCTAAAAGTTATGTACAGACAGCTAAGGTAAAGGAAACTTTTTGTCTAATTGTAGAATGACTTTATGTAATGTTTGAATATGGTGATAGAGATCTAGGTGGTTGATTGATTGAATGTCCAGTGGGAAAAAGTTTGCAGAAAATGTCTGTCAGTGTATAAAAAATAACCTGAAAAGAGGGGTCGCAATGGGGCCCTGCTAGATTATATTCCTCATTTGTGTTAAATAAGTCTTGGCAGCCAAGCATTGTTTCCTGTCTGGACCATATGTGGTAAAAATAATAATTTTAAAAATTGTACGCTGTGCCCAGCAACAAAAGAAAGTTGTCTAGCTTTTTAAAGAGAAAGGTAGAGAAATGGAAAATGTCAAAATATTCATGTTAATACTGGTACAATAGCTTAGGTTAGCTGAAGTTTGATTACTAGGTCTACTAGAAAATAGATTTAAAATTATTGTGCTCCTTGAAAGTTTCTAATTATTATACAATAATTGCCTGATGAATATTTATGATTTGTTGAACAAATTAAGCTAAAGGATTGATAACATTTTATTTAATGTATATTTCATGAAATTTCCATGCAGTATATTGAATTAATTTCTTTTTTTTTCAAAACCATGTACATTTTTCTTTTATAAGGTCATTTGTACTTTAGTGTGTAGGTATGCAAATTCCAGTTGGAACCAGTTTAGTAACTGGTCAGTTGAAATGCCTAAAATAGATAATGTTAATTTCAAATCCATGCAGCATGATTAAGCAGGTGTGAATTGTGACAGCATGAGGAAATTGACATTGGACCTTTAAAGTACAGTGACTGCATGAGGAAAACGACATAATCAACTTATAAATAAATTTGACCTTGTAAAAGTACAATATTCTTTTCCTGCAGTGATATGCAACTGTTAAATGGGTGCATGGAGAAATTAACATGGTCCAGTCTAAAGTACATATGAACTTTTAAAAGTGTAAAATGTTTATTTCAGTAATTTTTGGATGAATTGATAAGGTTAACATTAAAGGACAGTCTACCTAAAACAAGTGGTACACAAAAAGTAAAATATTATTTTGATCTATTACTAACTCAGTATTATATGGAGAGTGAAATGGTTGTATTTCCCCTTAAATGACTTCTGAAATGATGCATTTACAACCAACAAAAGAAATGTTATTGATTTAGAAAAACTCTTGACTTAGAAAATTTATAAAAAATTCAATGTAAATATTTATTTTACATTTATGACAAAGTTCTGAAAGTAGTTTTAGCAAGCCAAGCTAGAAAATTTATGAATATTTATTTATATTTGCAGCAATTTGACAATGTTTTGAAAGCAATGTTAGCAGGTCAGCCTGTAGATTTATCCAAGATGCCACCCCCACCTTCAGCTTCAGGTAGGTTTGACATGACAGCCACTTATCAGTGATGTAGCACACTTGAGAATTCGGGTCCGAAAATTCAACCATTGTTAAGATAGGAAGTTTATTATAATATCAATTAGAGCTTTTTTTGGAGGAATTTATATATGTTTTTGCTCAGCTGACTCCCTGACAAATTACAAGTTTGAAGGATTTACTGTAAAATAAGTGAATTACATGTGGTGTGTGTTTCATTGAATCTTAGCATTTTGATTGGTATAAATGCAGTCACATTGCCTAAAATTTTATTTCTCATGACCAATTAAAGCATAAAATTCAAGACAGCACATGTTTCCCTATCTATATTGTTGGTGACAAAATGGCAATTGCATAGAAATCTGAATTCATTTTATTAAATTAAAATTATAATTATTACATAATTTTGCTTTTTGGGGTTGTCAAAAATGTAATTATAAGGATTAAGGGCTTATTTATTTTTAATTTTATACAGGTATAAAAGTGTTGACCCAACATAGATTTTTAGTATTATGGGCTTCCATGTTTTATACAAAATTTTCTATGTTCAATAGTTTTATATGCCAATGAAATTACAAAAATAAGCAGTCAATTCTTTTAAATAAATTTCTTATAAAATAGCATTTATTATTTATACATTTAATTTCAGTCAGTTTGTCAAATTATAAAAAATACAGTCAAAATGTGGAAATATTTTGCAAGTGTATAAATTTTGTTACATGCCATTACAAAGAACATTTATTGTTGTGTAAATGGTTAAAATGATACTGACCATTAAAAATGAAGCAAATTTATAATACTTGAATTAAAGATATAAACATGTTTCTGTATTATCTTAGTCAAATAAATTATATGTTGCACATTGTTTGCAAAACTTTTATTGTTGAAAATGTCCTTTAAAATTTTGTTATAATTGTTTACAGGCACAACTTCAAATAAAATGTCACCTCCTGTTCAGGCAACATCTAGAACAGAACAATCAACAAACCAAGGGGCTGGAGAAGATGAACCTGCTCCATCAGAAGAGGGTAAGATACTTTGTTAATTGGACAATAGTCAATTATTTTCAAAACTTTTTTTAGCTCATTAAACCACCTTGAAAAAAATATGTAGAAATCTAAATTAAACCGAACATAAAATTTGACTGAAGGTTTGTTCTAATAAGAGAGGTGTGCAGGATATGATTTTTATTATTTCAAATGTAGAATTAATATTACAGTTGTTATTGTATGGTAGATACAGTGCAATCAGTCTATGATATTGGCAATCTAAATCAGCTTTTTAGCTCACCTGGCCAAAGGCCAGGTGAGCTTTTGTCAGCACTTGGCGTACGTCGGCCATCCGTTAGCTTTTCACATTTTAATCTTCTCCTCTGAAACCACTGGGCCAAATGGAACTAAACTTGGTAGGAAGCATC
>JAULBM010214100.1:0-17230 GCA_032357055.1 Geukensia granosissima
CTGGATTGTTTCCTCTTCCGGTGCAAACGAAGAAAATACAGAAAAACAACCAGTGGGAAAATACATTGAAAATGTTAAAAGAACGCATTGATATTCCACCCGATATACCATTTAAGTGAAGCTCCGCTTCACTTATAAATGACAAGGCAAGATACAGAAACTTAGGTATTTTGCGGCCAGTATTTAAATCTCAATAAGAAATTGTAACATAGCATGAAAGTCTACGATGTTTAGTTTTACTTATATTAATGACAATAAAAATCATTTGCTCTAAGGGAAAAATATTCTATGATACATCAATAGAACATGTCGGATCTACCATGACGTGATATTACTTCCCTTATAAAAATACGACGTCGTCATTTTTGCACAATTTTCCATTTTTCCATTGAGTTCCTTACACTGTTAATCGGAAACGGTATCGATGACCCATATATTTTTGATACACATTTCTATCTTAATATTAATGTCTAAACATTCACGACACAAAACTGGGACAAAAGCCGTAACATGTGTTAAAATCACTTTTTACACTCAATTTCTCAATGTTACTGTCGTGTTGTGTTGTTTTAATTTCCATAAACGAAAAGCACAAATAATACAAATAAGGCTTCTTCCGAACTTATTTTCTTGGGGGAGGGGGGTATCTGATATCGCAGATTGTGAAAGGAACGGATGTTTTGTTTACCTATTAATGCGGTTAAATGAGGACATCATCGATACATGTACTTTCCATAAATTATCGATACCCGCCGATTAGCTTTGATTTGCTTGTGGTATATTAAAATGTTATAGAAAACCTGCCAATTTGTTGAAAGTGGGTGAATTATTGTTGAACCCTTCGCAACCTTAAATAGGATGATTCTAGACATCCTACTAGTGTGGAGAATCTACTGCAAAATTATATAGAAATTTTTACTATCAATTATTGAGATTAATATAATTTAAAAATTAAAAAACTATAATATATAGAAAATTATGTTACCATTCATATTTGTTCATTCATATTGGCTTTTGATTACTTTAAGTGTTTAAGTTAGTTTATTATTCCTTTACAGCGGTCTGGTGAATAACAATTTTCAGCCGACTAACATGTCTTCACAATAGAAATATACCGGAAATATCAACAACAGTTCACCTTTAAATAACTGTAAAACTTATGTTAAGTAGATATCTTTATAAAATTCATGCAATATCAGTGGTGATGTTATACATGTCGACGAAAATTAAAACCCACAAAAGATTTTTCAGACCTCATACCACAATATGATACCACGATTATATCTATTTCTCACCCAAGGCTTGTACCTTGAAAACGAGAAAATCATACATTTATATTTTTTTAAAGAAATCAGCTAAATCAAGAAGGATAACTCTTGCTCATAGTCCTTGTCATGAACATTCTATATAATTTTATCTCAAAAGTACACAGCTCAAACGGCAAAACAAAAAGGCTGGTTATGTATACAGGAATAGTCTCTGACTTTAAAACAAATTAAAGTTCGGTGAGTTTTTGATATGGATGAATCAACTTCTGCATGATTTTATAAGGACTGCTACTAAATTTTCTAAGTTGAACAGCGACTGTATTTCAAGTAAAAAAGCATAAATTTAAAACAAACATGTTAAAAAATAAATAAGAAAAGAGACGACTAAAATTTAATTCATTTTAAGATATTGTATTCTAAATCAAACAAAGAAAATGTAAATACTACACATACATAACAACCTGAGATGAATCAATATTTTCATTAAACATGTCAATAATAAATTATTCGACAGAAGGAAGTGAGAACACGTTTTGCAAAAATCTCCACAGAAATAAAGAAAAACAACACCCCGTTTTCATGGACAAGAATAAAATAGTTTAAGCAACTCAAATACCCAACATCACACCTTACCATTATGCCGTTTTTGAAGTCAAGCGTAGAATACACTTGTGAGAGACCAAAAGTGCTATCTAACCCTTTTTTCAAGTGGCAGTCTAAAGGTCACTCCCTTATCGGTCCCTTGCGCACATCTTTTTCGTTAACTTGTTTTCGTCCTGAATTTGACTAAATGATTGCCAGTTGGACATTAAGCAGCAGTCAATCAACCAACCGTATGCAGGTGTGGTTGAAAAGTTGTTATAAATGGAAAGAGAGTTAGCAGTGGAATAATCGAAGCTATGTTTTGTTGTTGTTGATTTTGTTTTTCACCCACCCTTACTGTCAATTTTAAAGTTTTAATCTGAAGTAGATCTTTCTGTTTCTGTAGTATCCTTGATCTCAAATTTAATGGGGTGAATGCGGTAATTATACCCACCAAATTGAAAATAACTCAGTGAAAAAACGTCATTCATATAGCAGAATATAAACCATGTGACTTTGATAATGACAAAAAGTCAACACCCTATGGAAAAACGACTTCGATTATGGTCACATGTCTTCACCCTTAATGATAAAGACCCCGAAAATAAAATTTTATGATATTCCATATATTTAGATGTTACAACGAATAATAAGTATACACTGTAAAGCAAGTTACACATAACATAAAGACAACAACCAATTACGCAGACAACAACAACATGAACAAATATAACAAGCAAAAATAAGATGTACCGACCTCGTAAATATTGGCTATTTCTAACATATAGTTCGAAATCTACTGATATAAAACATTTATCTGGTAAGCTAAGACATCAATAAAACATGTCCGGCTAAATTAAGCGTTTATCATTTATAGCCACGAATAATACTGTTTACGTTTTCTACAGGTTATATCTTCATATTTATGATAGAATTTGATAAATATTTAAACTGATTTATTGCAACGAAATCTTTCAATAATTAATAATTTTCTAGAAATACAAAGGAATTCGAAGTTACCAAAGGGGCAAACAAGACCATTGCCAACAAAATGAAACGAAAGAATACATGAAACACACAACACTACACTGAAAACTAAAGCTGGAGTAACACGAACCCTACAATAACCAGGGTGATTTCAGCTGCTCAAGAAGGGTAAGCAACTCCTGCTCCACTAGTGGAACCCGTCGTATTACTCAGTAGTCAAAGCTGATGTATAATCACAAGCGATAATAGTCACAACCGGTTTAGGAACGGATTTGTATTCATGACAGTCGGAAGATATTTATTGTCATCTGTGAATTGTATAGTTGGTACGTTCATTGACATTCAAAACTTTGCTAAATATATGGGCAAAAAAGTGGTGAAATATAAACATCCTATGACGAAAGCAAAGGTGCGTTCCCTTGTTAAATTTCTCAATTGTCCCAAACATAGAACGAGTTTACGAAAAAATAATAATTCTCTGAGTTAAATATCATAAAAAAATGTACTTGAAACTAAACATTTCACACGAAAACAAACATGGGATGGCAATTCTTACATGGGACAGACCAAAAGTGCACGGTCCAAATGGACAAGACAAATTCAAAACAATCTAAAAGATAAAACGAAAAGAACAAGAACAAAGGCATGGACTCCAGGAACTCCCTTAGAAACAGGAATGAGTACAGGTAAGGATATTCTTTCCCGCATGCGGCACCTGTCTGAAATGTGTATCGCATGCGGCACCTGTATGAAATGTGTATCGCATGCGGCACCTGTCTGAAATGTGTATTTTTTACTATTTAGGAAGTGATATTCCTTGTGTTACGAAAATATACATTAAGAGCCTTATTTTGTGTTTAATGTTTTCTTTCGAGAAAAATACTTATTAAATGTTACAGCAAACATATTTTTAAATGTTTAATTAAATGCCCACTCAATGAGATATGAAGATTTCCTCATAATTAGGTTATGTTAAATTGTAGTTTAAAGTGTGGCAAAAATCAGCAGTTTAAGGTTTAACAATTTCAAATGGTTTGTCAAAATGGCGCATATTATGTCTAAAACGTCAAAATATTTTTTTCAAAATCAATTATAGTGATACTTTTTATTGCAGCACTGTATAGTCATCAGTGCTTTTTTTGAAAAAGGCAATAGTCAAAAGAAAAGAAATTTGAGTTGTAGTAACTTTATGAACATGGAGCAATTAGTATTTGGAGGGATTTGAAATAAATTTACGTGTACGTACCCAATGAACCAACGCCATTATTTTGTCACAAAGATTTTGTTTTTTGCCCCCATATTCCAGAAAGCTGAAAGAATAAGAAACTACATATATTTAACTTTGCTTAAGCCATATGTTTGTTTTTGTCTTTATTGCATTCCTCCATTAATCATAAAAAATGATGTTTTAGGTCTGATGTGTGAAAAATAAGACCTTAAATTCCAGGTCATGGTTTAAATTGATAAAAATTTGATCTCAAATTCATTTAATTGCATGTTTTTTTAATTTGACACACAACGTATGGAGGGGACAACTTTGACACACAACGTAAAGAGGGGACATTTTTGACAAGCAACGTATAGAGGAGACAACTTTGACACACAACGTATGGAGGGGACAACTTTGTTTTACCGTTGTTAAATAAGTATTGCATCAAATAAAAAGTCGAAATTAAACATCCATGTAATTTGTAAAATCTAATTCAGAAAGAAACGTATATATTGAAATACGTGTACAGCGTGAAACTCTTCATATTTAAAACTATCACGCAGATGAAAGTTATTAGTTAAGTTAATTTTTAAAATTTATTCTTATCTAAAACTAACTAGTAAATTGAATTGATTGAACGTTGGGAAACATGCACTATGGTAACTTACAAGAAATGTTGACAAAAACAAGAAGTATAAAAATGCAAACCGTCAATCTATCATATAAATGACATAACATATCATAAACCACATACAAATTTTGATAGATTTCAAACGATTAAAAAAGATGGTAATGTTTAATTCTAAGCCACAATGCGTGCGATGTCATCGACCTCAAATAAACACTTAAAAAGACGTTAACTTTCAAAGATATCACAGAATACAGGATCCTGTACACAATACAGCTTATCATATGTATGTAAAATATTTTTATAAAAATAAATTTCTTTTATAAAGAGGAAAAGATCTGAACATAACAAAAAATGAAACATATGACAAAAATGCATCATTAACAGTACGATTGCTTCATATTGGTACACAATTTACGATACTGTCTTAGTAATCAAATAGACCGGGCAGAGCTCCTCTCATGACATGACTTTTTCTTAAAATATCCATAATCAAAGACTTGTTGTATAAAGTTTATTTTGTTACCACTGGGTCGATGCCACTATAAGTGGAATTAAGGTCCCCGAGGTTATTTAGAAACACAGTCGTCAGACTCGTCTGATAAGAATTTAACCACATTTTGTTATTCAAATATTTCTGTTACTAACTATTCTTTCAAAACCCTGTAATTTCACAGGAGGCTTCATTTCTTGTATTTTTAGGAATATGAGTACTTGAACAATGTTTTGATATTGTCTACCTATGTTTTGGTTTAAAATCTGCTGATGACAGGTTACTCCTTGAAACACCTGTCCAGAAAAAAATCTGATTTCCCATATTTGTCCTACATTGGTAGACCTGTATTCTGACCAAAACAATGATCATTTACTTGAATAAAATCCATAATTACAATGTATAAAGACAAAAAATATCAGTCCGCTTAAATTAACTAACAGGCTGATAATAAAGAAAAGAAAATCAGTTTCACAACCCATCGTTCACCGTTTTTATGGAATGGTACTTAACATCAAATTTATTTCAATTATTACATAAGCCACATTATTTTTCAATCATAGTTCTAATTGGCTTTGTGACGTCAAAGTTACATTAATGCCTTCCCAATGTAGCAGTGATCATAACAAGTCAATTAAGTTCCATGAAACTTATATGTTGCATTTAAGAATTTAAATTTACAAATCTGAATTCAAATGAGACAGTGTAAACTTGAACACTATTTCTTTTTCATATGATTACAATTATTAGAAGTGGGTCATGGGAAACGAGGAATGGTAGATTAAAAATAAATATAAGTTTTACCAAACGTTTTCAAACAAAAGTAGAATAAATGAATTCGAAAGGAAAAACTTCATTAATTTGAGCTGTTTACAACAATATTTTTATCAATTTCAAGGAAATTTACAATGGTGTAAACGTCAATGTTATTGTCAACCAATAAATTATCGCTTCTTATCACAACTTGTTGCTTAACTTATTTTAAGTCTTTATAGTCAAGAATAAATCTTTTGAATCTAAAAAAAATGTTTTCATTCGATCGCCAAATTCACATATTTTACAGTATGATCGTTGTATGAAAGCCGTTGGGTTGTTTTGTTGCTCATATCTTATCTGACCCACACGTTAAGGCGATATACTGTTTTTTTTTGCGCCTGTCGTCCGCCTTAAACATTATACATGTTAAAAGTCTTCTATGAAAAAACAAAGTCAATAGTGACCAAGTTTTGATTATATTTTTATTGGTTATGTGCATATCCAAAAAAACCAATCACATGCTGTAAGACGTAGATAATGCCTCCCGATAAGCTTACGACTCAAAACTTATCTTTTCAGAAACTGTGCAAAATGGCTTTGATGGGGACAAGATCGACGTCCTCAAGTAAGTATCGTGCTAGTCAGAAACCTTAGGTGGACGCTACAGTAGATCTTAGTTTAACATGAGTTCTTTAGTAAAGTATATTTACATTTCTTCTCCTAGCCACTGGAATTGATTTGTAATCTCCTACACAAATCAATTATTTTGCTCTTAAGAATGAACATTATATGATCCAATAAAACTTTTGTTATACACGTCTCCCGTATGTTCTTTTGTTAATTGTTTATCAAAAACCCTTTGTCAGAATCCTTTTATATTTCCTCTCGTCTAAAACTTCCATGCAAATCGAAATTGTTTTTTTTGTTTTGATCTGTGGGTGGACTTTTGTCGGATATTTTATATAGCTGACACAGCCGCACTTTGTTTGGACAAATACGGTATTGTTAAATTTCTTCTAGTCCTATAAATATATCATACAATACCATCAATCTTATGCACTGTATGGCAATTCGTTTATGAAAAGTTTGTTGATAAACATTAGTCAAAACTGAGCTAAGGGTTACCTCCGCATCAGGAGAAAGAATATTAGAAATATATAATCATTTTCATCAATTTTGAATCGAAAAAATCTAGTTAAAGACCAATTCTGTTTGTGAATTATTTTTATTTTTGCTTGTCAAAATCTGCCCATTTAATTGAATTGTTTTTTGGCGCAAGGATCATTGTAGGGTCCTCTACAAAAGTTTTGATTTTTATACCGTCGCAATCTGTTTTGTTTTGTTTAGAAGTTAGATAGCATTGATTTCTGCATAGTTTTGTTGTTATGTTATAAGTTGAGCGAGACAGACTCCAGCGAACCTCTGGTTAATTTTATTTATTTCTTAAATTCAATTTTGATGTTTAAGTCACTAGTTTTTTTGACACTATAGTCATATTACATAACATTTTGAACACATCCAGTTATAATTATTTTTTTAACTGTTATGATGTATTTAGAGGTTAAATTAATACAATTTCATTTTGTTTTGTTTAATTTTTTCCGCTTTTCTGTTAAATTAAAGAGCGTGACTTGATTATGTTGATAGAAGTTTGCAATAATACAATTTTAGCATTTTCAATGACAAAGATTATACATCTACTTTAAAATAACCCCAAATGCTTTCAATTACATATTTCGTGCATTACTTACAATCTATGTTATCATGTAAATATTAATCTTTTTATTTACACAATAATAATTTATAATTTGAAAATCCGATTTACTGAATATTATTATATGTCAAATCACAATTTTTCTTATATACATGCGTTTGAGTCATTATTTAGTAAAATGATATCAAAATATCTAAGGTAATCTTGTTAAATCATTTTTTTTTCATTTTTAATCATTTTTCCTGACGTAGTATAACATAAAAGTTATTAAAAGGTACATAGAGGCAATTCTTCTAAAGTATTATATAAATTAGTATAACGACTTTTAAGAATTGATATATATGTTTTCTTTTCTACTCACGTTGTTTTTATTAAGATTTAATTATACATGTATGACGGAATATGGGATCAATTCTCAAAATAATAAATCTTAAATATTTCTGTTAAATACAATTTTGATTAGGGTAAAATGCAAACATAACAAATTAATGCTACTTTCAGTATTTATGCAAGAACACTTAATTTTGTTTGAAATATTTATTTTGTTTTGAATATTAATTTTTGTGAAGTCTTATTTACTTATAAACCCTTTTAAGTAATTTTAAAGAATTGATTTTATTTAAATCATTGTTTTGTTAACTGTAACTTGTTTGTATAATCTTTATATTTTATATTTAAAAAAATCAAAGATATCAAAGAGGCAGAAAAAACCGATAATAAAATCGGAAAACGGACAAGACTATGGCCAGCACAAATAAATGTAGGACAAACATAGAACACACAACACTACACTGAAAATATAAGCTAGAGTAACACGAACCCTACAAAAACAATTGTGAGTGCAGGTGGTCCGGAAAGGTTGGTACTACCTGCTGTACTAGTGGCACCCGTCCTGTAACTCAGTAGAAAAAGACGATATATAGTCACAACCGATGCTAACCACGACCGATATAGGAGCGGAATTGTTGTCACGACAGTGAAAAGCCTGAAAGTCGCTTTCGAAGCAAAGTACATTTTCTGTATAAAAATGACTATTCAAATATTTATTCAGTAAAATATTGGTATCGGGGTTTTGTCGCAAAACATCAGCAGTTTTGACTTTTGACTTTAAAAGTTAAGTTTGGCATTCAAATTCATGATTTATATTTATATTTTTACAAACGGTTATTGAATTCTTTGGCAAAAATATAGTGTTAAACTTTTTTTGCTATTAAGCAATTAAAATTTTTATTTCGTAATCAAAAAAATATATTTACCGAGTCAAAACCCAATTATTATATTTATATTATATCTTAATTAGGTTACTGTCATCCATGATTGTATTCCGTAGCCACGATATTATAAAACTATTTAATTATCAAATTTTCATGTTGATAAACCATTCCATCGCAAGATTTTAGTTTTGATTGGAAACAACCAGGATATACTGAGTTTTAAATTGAGCAGAACGTTATGACCAATAAAAACATTTTAAAATAGGAAATTACTTTTCGCTTAATAATGTTTTTACTTGTATGATATTTGTCAGTTTTGTTTGACGTCTGTGATTTTTTGCAGCACTCCTTGTTTTGAAACTGGAATAAAATGTCTAATGAAGCAATAGAAATACAGATTTACTGATCAAATTACTATGTAATGAACTTGATTGTTTATATTGAGAACGTCCACACTTGCTTGGGTGCAACTATACTCTATGTCAGAGTTTGGTGGAACGGTTAAAAAGATTGTGAAAAAAACTGCCTACCTTATTCTTATAAAATAGTATGTTTATTGTAAATTGAAAAAAGTGCAAGTAACTTGCAATAATACTTTTTAGCAATTACGGTGTATTTTGAGCTGCGCGGAGTTTTTAAATCTCTACTGGGTTTTTACATTATAAAATTGGCCATTTATTTGCCGGAAGTGGTTCTTTGCACGCGCTAGCGCGAAACCGGGAGTACACATTGTCAAAGCTAGGTAATAGTTTACTAATTTTACTTAAATTAAATAAACTTCAAAAATGCTAAGTCGAGCGCCTGAATGAAATTTTGAAAATAATTCCTCTGATAAGTATTGCAAAAAAAGTCCGAATAAAAAATTTGCAAAATTTTTCAATTATCTTTATCTAGGTCATATTTCAGCGCTCCCGCCAAAACCAAAGATGGCAAACCTTCAACGTTAAAACCCCGTAGAAAAATTAAGGGGCAGATAATATTATCTAAAACGCTTTTTCATACTGTAAAACGTAAACCGTATTCCGTGGGATAATTCTTTCTTTTGATTTAAAATAAATACAAAGGGGAAAAGCTCATATAATTAAATTAAGCCCGAAAATCGCACCCCAGAAAAACTTGACATTGAGTATAGTACCAAACAGTGCAATGTTTTGTTAAGTGTCGAACAAGTACCTTGTTTTCCTATACATGTCGTACTTAAAGTTACTTTTTACACTTAATCTTGCCGGACATGTTTGGAAATGTTTTGATTTTTGTTCTTATTAAACAAAAACATGGAAATAAATATATAGTATTTGGAATATAAGTAAGCATAAAAATGGGTTTGTCTCTACTCTTTTTACTGCCCTCTTACGTTGTACTGAAGTCAATACGTAAAAATAATCATAATGGCCTTTTAAGTACTTGTGACATAAAAAACTCAATTAGCATCAATTTATGAATAACGCATATAATAAGAGTGAAATATGCTTCATACCTAGATTTATTCCTCAAAATAGATCAAGAGGTTGAACTTGTTTCTAATATTTAAGGGAAACGTGTTGACTTCAATTTTCTTATTTTTAACAATTTAAAGTGGCATGATCCCGGCTTCCCCTTCCTTAAGAATATTTTGCATTCCAATTGATTCGTTACTCTCGTGGCAGTTCCACGTATAAGGATTATCCGTACAAGGCATTGCTGTTGTCGCCTTTATTACTAAAACATTACAAAGATAAATTCAATCAATGGTTGAAGTTGTCCCTCCTAAGACTTTATGGTGGCTATCACGAATTGTTTGAAATATAGATTATCAGTGTTTTTCATCTTGTTGTGGACCTGTTAACGGAAAATTTACAATAATTTGATTTCTTCTCAGATTGGAATAAACCTGGATTTAAGTATAATAAAATATAGATTATCAGTGTTTTTCATCTGGTTGTGGACCTGTTAACGGAAAATTAACAATATAATTTGATTTCTTCTCAGATTGGAATAAACCTGGATTTAAGTTAAAGGGTTCCACGGCGGTTGTCGAGCGAGACAGGGAACCATTCAAAACACCTGATTCTACTCCTGATTTGTAACGGAGTTCGTAGAGTCCACGCTTTTGTTTTTCTTGTTTTCTTTCATTTAGTTTGTTTCAAATTTGTCATGTCTGTTTGGACTATACACTTTTGATCTCACGAATAGGTATTCCACATTGGACTTGAAAATATATTTTGATGCTGTTGTGGGTTTTTGGCACTCCGTCGGCAAAGCGCAATGAAGGAAATTTTCTTTCCATTTTTGGTAAAGCAATGATGTCGTTGACACAAATAGGAATCCAGAAGTTGGATAAATGAACGAACACACACGATAAATCGGTTTTTTAAAGATCCGACTGTTGTCAGACACTTGTTTCTTATATATGACCAATGTTTTGTTGTTGTTTTTGACATTACTTTTAATTGATTACTGATTGAAAATAAAGTATATAACACAATTACCGAACAAATCAAAGTCCATAAGACATACGGCAAAATAGGTATCACACCACCGGAAAGTTGGTAACCTCAATGGTCCTGACTTGGTACAGGCATTTCAAAAGAAATGGTGGGTTAAATCTTGACACAGCACATTATTTTTTTATATAAGGTTGTAATTTGTCTTGTTTATCGTTTTGTCGAAGACAAATTTGACGAAAAAATGTAGAGGTTGTCATCCATTTTCTAAATTCAAATACCAGAAAGTGTGAGTACAAGCCAATATGTACATGCATATGTCAACATTTCTTGTTGTCACATGACACAGATATATTGCTATATATATGTTTGACCATTTAATTGCTGCTTTTTAGCAAGGTTTTGTGTATTATATTGTTTGTGATATTTTCTGTAAAACAATAGTTTTATATTTGAAATGTTCTACAACATTCATTTGAAAAAGAATTTGATGATATTTTTGTTTTATTTGTTAAGGAAATCACTGTTACTATTAATAGCTTTGTCAATGGAGGTAGAGATATGTCTATAACCCAAAGTGCTGAAGAATTTATAACATGAAAACTAATGTTGCATTATATTTGACAAGACAAGTTGTATTTTTCTGGAAAGTTAAAAAGATTGGCATAATCTTACCTCCAATGACTGATAACAAAACACCTTCACTCATTCTTGTTCCAGCAATGTTAGTTGCAAAACAGACGTACATTCCTGAATCAGATAGACTTGTTGAGTTTATTGATAAAGACGGATTATCAGGAGTGATCCCCTTTGTTCCAACTGCTCCAGAGTTTAAAACTGTGACAGTTCCAGAACTGTTCCGTTGCCAGCTTGTATGGAGAACTTCAGGATAGGCATCTACACTGCATTCTATTGTCACAGGATTGCCATAGACTACAGTATAATTATTGCTCTGAATGTTTATTACAGGAGGTCCTAAAAATAAATAGTTCAATCTTGCATTTGTGGTTACACATGTATATATAATGATTGTAGTCCAGTGTAGAATAACCATGCAGAGATCAAAAGTGCATCGTCCAAAGAGACAGGACAAATTTGAAACAAACTTAAAGATAAAACATAATCAAAAGGAACAAAAGCTTAAAATCCATGAACGTACGTTTCATGAACTGAGTCTCTCACATTTGACAATTCTCCCATTAATCATTGGTACAGCTAAGGAATCATCTTGCACATTTCAACAATCTTGGGTAAATATGTGAATTGATTGCATCGATACCAATATATAAAGTAAATTAAACGAAAATTTCCTATATTTCAGTTTGTAGATGTAATTTGGTACAGATTTCCTATATCATTTATTTTTGAAGTGCAAATAACAATTGATGTTTTAGACAAAATAAACTATGTTCAAGTTCCTTACACCAGTTCTTCTTTTATTTATACAACTTCACGGCATACATTTATTGAAAAAGCTCTTTCCCATTATATGGTAATTCAAAAAATCTTAAAAAAAAATTCTGCATTCTTCGGTGATGTTGCATTTTAAGCTTTCATATTCAAAATTGATCCGTTGGAACTCACTAATCTATAAAACAATTTAATTCAAAAGAGTACAAATTGACGTTGCTGTTAGAACACTGAAATTGATTTATATCGATAATATTTATATTGATACTCTAAAAATTAAATAACACAAATACCAAAATAATGGTGATTCAACACATCTTATTCTTCCTCGCGGTTATTGACAATGCAGTATAAAATCTTTGGATCAGTTGTATTTTTAAAACCTGCTATTGATATCCTTGATGTATTATAATCAACCGGAGTATGATGTCACAACATCGTGCATTTCTAACGAAAGATGTTATTATTTGACACGTTTTTCTGTTTATTTGTCTTATTGTCATATTTGAATTGAATGGTTTGCACTCTAGTATGATTTTATAGTATGGCTTTTCGAGCGTTTATTTGGTTTTGCTTTTGGACTCAACGTAGGGGAGATTTGGATCACGAAAAACATGAGTTTGCATGCTGCAAGTTGCATGCGCCTGTTTCAAGTCATGGGTTGTGACCTTTGGATTATCTTTGTGCTGTTTTCTTTTAAATATGATTATAAGGAATGGTGGTTGTTACTTATAAAACATGTAAAAAGGAGATGTTGTATGATTTGTCATGAGACAGACATCTACAAAAGAAAAGTCAACTATGAACCGAGATCCATATATATATATATTCCAGACGTTTATTTGATTTCATGTTAACCTTGTATCATCTGATGCTTCAGAGATCCGGTGGGTGGAGGTATATTGTAGAGTTGTCACAAATTTAAGACGTTTTATATATAAAATGTACAGTTATATTTGCAAGTTTACTGTTCCAGCATTTGTCATTCAGCATGGTATTCAGTAAAATATTTAACCATGTTTTTATAATTGAGTTAAATTGAAATTCTTTCGTGTTTCTTTAAACGTGATATTTAGCGAGACTCGATGTATGGGATCTGATCAGTTACTAGGATTAGTCATAGACTTTAAACGTGACATATGCTTAATTATCCTTTCGTACAGGGTGACATAATTCTAAACTCTTGAAAAGCTTTTTTTCATCACTTATTTCATAATTGAGTGGTTTGTCTTGCTGAATACCTCAGATTATCATGCTGTGTGCCAAGCGTGTTGTTCGGAGATATAGAGTTTAAGTTGAACATGTCATACATTTACTGAAGTTATTTCGTGTAATTGATACACTGTATAGGCACCAGAGACACATTGGTAGAATAGTATGTCTTTGTGCAGCTCTTGCTGCTCGTAGGCCTAATTTGTTTTGGTAAAACACAGTTGTACCAAATAAATATTCAATAGTTACATATACCTTGTGTATGAAAAATTAATTTAGTTCTGTCAACTAGTGTGCTGAGTATAATGGATAAAGTTGTTTATAATCAGTTTCAATGGTATAATTAAGCCCCCAAACAAACAAAAAATTAACCGAATCAAAATTTGTTTTTCATATAATCTTGCACGCTGAATCAAAATATATCATCAACATGTAGACGAGAAAACTTCTAGTGAGATAAAGTAAACCATTAACTGACCTTGAACTTACAACTAACCAAATCGAACAGATCAATCGTTTGTCTTGATTAATGACCCAGTAAATAAACAATTAAATATTCACAGCCAGTAAGAATATTTTGAGGACATTGGGGGTAAACATTTGTATAGTTTTGTACGTACAATTAATATTTTAAATGACTATTAATTTAACGGACTAATTTCTGAAGTTAACATGTCCCAAAATGCATTAAATACGAAACGTCAATATATATGGACACGTGTTCATAAACGTCAATAATGAAACATCTTATGGATATTCTTGCTTAAAAATGGAATTCCTTCCAATGTTAGGGCCAAGTATTATCTAGTTTTCATATTTTTTATTTTCTTAGTCATATTTTTGTAAGACGTTCTTCGTGGAAATAAAATTTCTTTATTGTTATACAAATTGGACGTCATACCGGATGTTATTCCCATAATACTGCTGGGTACTGAAATAACATTCGCGTGTTACAAAAAGCAACCGTTTTTGCGATTAGCACTTTGGATATAGTGCCACTACTTAAAAAATGTTTCTCGGAAGATGTTTTATTTGCGAATAATCGCTTAAAGATATTTTCGCTTTAATCTTAATATTGTATCATGTTCAACTACAAGATACCCGAAAATATCTAATCAAAACATTATTTGCTACATATCTAAGTTTTAAACGTAAAAAACGTTTTATAATTCAAAACTGTTAAAGTCAAATATTTTGAATTTGTTGCGAAAATAAATTAAAATTTACGGTTTCTTTTGCAAATGTCTTAGTGGTTACAGGTATTTTTCAATTCATAAATGTAAGTATCCTAATCATTTTGTGATTCATGACATGAAACAAAAGTATTTGTTATATAACATGTACGAGAACCCAGCTGCAGTTAAATGTTTCCTATTTATATTAAACAGTCATAACATATTAATTCCAAGACTGAGAGGATTTATTTGCTGTGTAGGACGTTCAACACGATCAAACACCACCACTTGTTTCTTAGCTTTTTCTGTAGCAGATTTTTGATGAATTACAGACGTCCCATTTGACTTTTAAGAAGAGTAATTTCTTTCATCCCGCTAAATGCCTAGTCATATATCCATTCTGTTCGTCAGTAAAGCTACCTGTTAACACCTGGCCATAGTTATGGCTCTACCCAATCTACCACCAGCGTAGATCAGCCTACTTCCTTACCTGCTGTCCGATCTTCTCGTAAGTTGCAGTATATCCTGGACAGACACATGGTTAAGTTTGTCTGGACCAAGGAAGAGCGGCAGCAACCTAGACCGACACGTGGCGAGGTCAAGAAGAAACCAACAATCGCCGGCCACACCAACTACAGCACCAACCATCAAACCTACGGCTCACTATACAGATCTACTGACGCGTATCCGCCTCCAATTAGGATGATTATCAGTCGATCGAATCGGAACCACGAGACTTCGAAGAAGAAGCCAATTAATGTCATCACCACCGTCATCCTACAACCCAACTACTGCCAAATCGATATCCAAACTCCGAACCACAACGAAACCAACAAACATGTAGACGCCAACGCCTTCCTAAAATTATCATACCGAAGACATTCTGTCCAGACATATCATAAAAATACAACCAAGGACCGTTCGACTGAGAGCATTAATAAGCTGTTGTGTATGACAATGTAGGACGTTAAACAACATCAACCACCATCGTAAATTCCTAGCATTTTCATTCTCATACTCAGTCATGTTACTGTCCTCAAAGCAGCAACACGTGCTGCCGAGATGGGAACATCGACCGTGGTACCGGGGTACTAATGAAGAAATGACAATTTTTGTGCATCTTCCTCGACGCACTGACTCACCGGCGACCAACCCTGTTACAGTGGTTTGAGGTAATAAGCGGCCCTGAAAATCACTTCACAGCGATATCGGTCTGCACTGTTTGGTGTTGTAGACCTGCCAAGAGTCGTTATTACGTGAAAACAACACCAAATTACAAAAACGTGCTGCCGAGATGGGAACTTCGACCGTGGTAGCAGGTGGACTAATGAAGAAATGACAAATTTTTTGCATCTCCCTCGACGCAGTTACTCACGGGCGACAAACCCTGTTACTGTGGTTTGAGGTAATAAGCGGCCCTGAAAATCCTTTCACAGCGATATCGGTCTGCACTGTTTGGTGTTGTAGACCTGTGAAAAGTCGTTAATACGTGAAAGCAAAACCAAATTACAAAAATTCACCTGACCGATGCCATCTTAAATCAACAATGACAAGTCGATCAAGATGCCACAATTGACACAAATACTAACGGTTCCATCAGTGACCGTCTGACTGAGAGCATTAAGTTGCTCTGTAGGACCTTAAACACGATCAGCTACTACACTTGATTGCTAGATTTTTCTGTAGCAGATTTTTTTATCAATTGAAGATTTGACTATTTGACTATTTAGAAGAGTATTTTGTCTTCTCTCCTTTACCCGCCTCATCCTAAATTTGTTTTGGACCAGTTTTCTACAAATTAATGTAAAATTACACAAAACTTGCTGATTTTTATTAATTAGAAATGTGCCTTAAATGACCCGTTGCAATAGTTTGCATACTGTCAAAACATATTTCCCCAAAAAAGCAAAATATCATTTAAAACAATAATTGCTCCCTTAAAGTTCTTTACGTTTAAATAAGTATACTTAAGTAACCGTAAGTGAGTAACGTCCGTTTTGTAAAATATCCCTTATCAAACGTTGGAATCACGTGACTATCTTAAGGGGTACGATACGGGTGTACTTTCCGGGATGATATGGATATCAACCCGGCGGGATAATAGGCGTGCTACACCTTCACATTTATCATCTATGCATATATCTCATATTGTTATTTA
>JAULBM010214211.1:0-17229 GCA_032357055.1 Geukensia granosissima
ACCAAATTTGATTGCAGTATATCATAACTATCAAATGTTTATATATATAAAAAAATTAATGATACGCGATTTTAAAAAATATATATAAAAACCGATGTAACGTTTCTTTTTTTGACTTGTATATGTTATCTGAGGCCCTGTATGCTAGAAAGACAACCTTTGTATCATGTGTGGCAGAGTTTCCACATCATTCGGATGTCGCAATTTTACACATAGATCTCTGAATTTCCTGATTCTAAATTCAAAAAGTGATTAGAATGAAGCGATATCGTCCCGTTATTTCTAGTATGTTTCAATACTTACAGGCTTTTGCTATTCATTGACTAAAAATATTTACAGGTTCAGATTTTAACCATTCAATTTACATACTTCTATAAGTGTAAAGCGTTTAAATCTTTCTCTGATTTAACATTTCTACTTTTTCAGCAGTTTATTTATCAAATGTAATAAAAGCCATTCGAAAAGTTCATAAAAATGTCTATCAAACAACATCAAAACAATGAATCTGAAGGTTTGACAATAGACTCATAGACTATCAAATAACATCTCCTTTATCAATATTGAACACATTAAGATAACAAATCATTTGTATTTGTCTTTGTTGTGTTGGCACTGTAATTGTCGAACAACTCCAAAATGCATTCCCTTTTGGTTTTCTATAGCTTTTTCATCAACAACATTTACTTAATAATGAGCAAAGCACAGCACAAAAAGCAAGCCTAATCCGACATTGATGTAAAAGCGCAGGACAGGGGACGTTCACAGTTACTGACCACCTGATCCAACCCTTGTTTTGTAAAGGGGTTTGTGGATTCAAAACCTTTGTTGCTTTTGATTTCGTTTTATCTTTAAGTTTGTTTCAAATTTGTCTTGTCTGTTTGAACTATGCAATTTTGATCTCTCAGATGGGTAATCTACACTGGCCTTAATTGATTAAGTCATTTATCAAATTTATAAGAAAAACGCGTAGACTCGTATTTGTTTCCTTATTGCCAAAATCTAAAAAAAGTTTTAGAAATTTTACTTTTTGGAACACCAATTTCGATTATACCTCAGATGAATATTTAAATTTAGGTAAGATCAACATCATTCGGGAAATTACATAAAGTTATCTGCGAGTTTCAATAACATGTATAAAATAAAACATGCCAATGCAGTGTCAAAATACTGAGTACTAGGCGGATGATACATTTTAGAAATCGCTATATCGATCCAGAATCAGACGGTACAAATCACACAAACGTATTTTACTTCCTGGTTATCATTTCTCTCTTTAAAGCTCAAGGCCAAAATAAAATGAAGACAGTTTACATTGTCTATTTGTAGAGAGTAACAAGCACTTTCAAATTAACTGGTATCACATAAAACATGTTTAAATTATATTAAATATTTATAACGCAAGGGAAATCGTGAAATAATCTACAACACTGAAATAGATAAATAATAAACATAACTTACGACCATTGATTTTCATCAGCTATTTTATTGTAGGTCCAAGTCATATGGAATGTTTTGTGATTAGATTATTACTGAACGCCATAGAATCTACCACTTCAGAAAAGTTAATTATCCTAAAATGACTGATTCTGGTAATTTCTTGTTAATGTTATGTTGACGCATTTTTACTTTTTATATTTATTACTTTCCATTTATACACCTTTCACCACCAACAGTATAAGAAACAATGATTTAGAACAGCTAATCCATAACCACGTTTGCGACTTGATTCCCAAGAGATATTAGGTAATGGTATTATCGTTATATATACATACACTGACAAGGCAAGCAAAGCCGTCGACATTGGAAGGATTCTCTTTCACCACTTCCATGCAAACATTTCTGCATAAACTAAGTTTACTGATTTTAATGTTTTCACATATCATTATGTTGTATTTAATGCACATAAAGTAATTATAAACAGAAAGTAAATCCAAATGCTTTCAGATTGTAATCTCAAAGCATTTGGGAATCGGCAATCCATTAATAATAAATACAACTTCGATGGATTTTGGGTAGAATAATTTAAAAAAAAAAGATGTTGTTGCCCTTTCAGAGTATGTAAAAGCGGTTCAGTCTTTTTTTTTTCAGATTAGAATCTGAAAACGCAAAACATTTGTGAGTAAAAATGCAACACCAATAATCAACAATCTTGATGCAACCAAACCGCTTTTTGTCAGTCATGACAAATGTGTTGTAGTTCTAACAGTTCTAACAGTGAAAGTCTTGCAAAAATAATGTGTTTTTCCCTTATGATCGAATCAAGCGCTGAGAACACATAAGGCAACCCTTTTTATGAAGAAACAACCTTTTACATGGAGGAGTTCTATGTTATTCTGTCAGTTTTATATCGTTGACTTTCCTTCAGGTTTAGAATCGTGATCTTCATGTGTGGTATTGGATACCAACGTGATGATAAGATCCCACTGATCAGTGATCGGTGCCAAACCCCATAATTGACCGCTGATTGAAAAACTTTTCAGGAGTTTTGGGTTCTGATAAATAGTCATTACTTTTGCACAGTGACAAAATAATGTACCGATTGATCAATTTAAAGTTACATGATCTAATCACTCGTACAAATGCAAACAGATCGTTTCGATAGGACTTTCCGATGAATTCAACGATTAAATCTTGATCTGAAACGATCATGGTTCCTATTGTTTGGACGATATGAATACTGTAGGTACATTCTTATACTAAAGGTGTAGTCAATCATGAACCGTCGCGCAATAATAAAATGCAAAAAAAAATTTATGGTAAAAATCAGATTATATCGCTCTCCTTTACGATCCGACGTGACCTGTTGTGATATCTAATGATTACAAATTAATTTTGTTAAAAGCATTAAGGATTATTCAACGTTTAAATCTTTTTATGATCATTAGGGTGGCCGCCACGGATTTAAAGATTTAATAGGATAAGCATGAAAAGCCTACGATATCAGTGTTGCTGCCAATTGTTATAACGGGAACAAAGCATTATATCAGTGTCCGTAGAAACAGTTTTAATGACAAAATGTACCACGTGTTTAACAGAACCACTCTTATTCGGCTTAACTTCCCTTTGAACAAGAGTAAAGATTATACTAAATGTTAAACTTGTTATGCATAAATAAAATTCAACAGCAGTGAAAATCTGAAAGATTTAATGGACATTTTAGACTGAGATCTATGTCCTACTGAAACGGCGTCAAATAAGTATAATTTTAGCCGCTATAGCACCATCCTTCATAAACTAAAGTAATCAAGAAACAATAGGTATCATACGCTGTTGGTTTTTTCTTACAAAGAATTTAGACGATAATATAAATTGTTATCTGAACGATCAAGGACTATTATGTCAAAAGCCCGAATAATCTAAGATCGCATATGTCAAAGAAGATACTATTTCAAAGTTAGATTTCCAAATTGACAACATAATTTTCGAGTTTGATGGATGGCATTCCAAAAGACACTCACTGTACTTTTCTCCTTGCTGACGTGCCTTTTCATGCGACTGAAGAACAAGTTACGGGCTTAACAAAATCTTTATTTTTTTCAGCTTTTGTTATGTAGATAATATTCTGTAAGTGAATACTGCTTAATATCCAAACAAAGCTTGAATAACAAACAACTTTTGCCTGCGTTTTAATTGTCATCTGAAAATAATACTAGGTAAAATACTAACCTTTTAACCAAACCATGGAAAGCCCAGATCAAAAATGCAAAAATACTAAAATCCATATACAAATTGAAATAGGCGGTCAAATCTAGCTGCCAGAGATAAAATGTATCAAATAGTAATTTTAGACATTTTCTGTATTTGTTTAAATTCTTAAGTATTGAAAATACGGAAAGACTTCGAAAAGTGATTTACGAAGTAGTTGTTTGTACAGTTGCAAATACAAGATTTTTATTACATTTTAAAACTTTTCGGGACCTATTTTAATGATTGCCTCTACAATAATGTATCAGTTTGACATCATCATCATTATTTGTCACTTAACAACTTTGCAGACAAAACCTGTTGTCCTATTGATTTATGTTCTACGTGGGATTCTGTTTTCTTGTAATTTTTAATTTGAATTGAGTTTGAATTTTCCCACTGCAGGTAAAGGAAGTTTCGGCCCTGAAATTGTCTTTTTAATAATTATTGTATTTATTAAAGAAGGCAACGACATCGACAACTTCCAGTGGAAATTTTCAATAATTTCTTGGATGAATTATCCGGTACTTTTTAAATAATAGATTCATTATCGACATCAATGTAGAGACATTACTTTTTATTTGAATTTGATCGATGTGACATTAGTTTGGTTATGAACGAAGCATAAACCTTTTCTAAAACGTAATGCTGAATCATTAAACTAAATTAGAAAATGCAGTGAATAGTAATAAAAGGATTTACTTTATTCATGGTTAATTCGGTTTTAATAAACAACTGAAATGCACAATCCGACGAACACAAGGAAGTAAGAGAAAAAAGTCAGCCAATGAAATCAAACATATACAATGTACATGGGCAGTAAAGGCTCAACCAAAAAAAAAAAACGTAGATGAAATCTTTGACTTCCTATGTTTCGGTCCTAAAGCTACTGATGAGAGGTTACTCCTTGAAATGTACATATAGCATACCTTAATTTTCCATATTTATTTAACATTGGTAATTTTGTTTTTTTTCTAGTTGTTTCAAATGTTAAGTCCAGTCCCTTCCAAAGACACAGATCCGTCATTTTTCTTTTTTGTTTGCAAACGACGAATGGAAGCGACGGACAACCAAGGGGGGAAGTGAAGAGGGGCATGTAAAAAAAATACAAAGTCGAGAACACGATCAAGACGACACGACAAAAGAAACGAAAAATCGGACATATACATATTCAATGTGGTCCCACAAATAATCAGAGGTAAACTTAATTTCTCAACAATTTCGGAAACTCTCTTATGTAAATTCTTTTGATTCTCACTCTACTACAAAGTGATATTTAATGCGGATCCACCAAAGAACTGAGGTAAACTTAATGCGTGGACATAAATTTTCGGAAGCTTTTTTTTGTGGTGTCAGACTGAGTCAAATATTAAAAACGAAACCTGGAATCCCTTTTATAATTAAAAGTGATAATTTTTAAGCATCTTCTTAATCTCTTATTTTGCTACATTATTCTGTTATAAAAACTTATTATGTTTTGGTTCAAAACATAAAAACGACGTCGTTGAATACAAAGGTAATGACATCCAATGAACAAAGTTTTGTTACTGCAACTTTGAAACGATGAGCACCATTTGAAGGCGGATTAAAATTCACATATATGACGGAAATAAGTTAAAAGGGTGTTTTCTTTTTAATATGATTTCTTAAATAAGAAATACACACAGTTGTAGGTAGTACGGAAGGGTTAGGAGTTCCTGCTATTTATAGATTTTCTTGTTTATGGTATGGGAAAGTTGCCAAAGGGGGGATCAAAATAACAGCTTGGAAAGATTACTGGAATCCTATTTCCGATAGAGAAAATGTAATTATCTAATGAAACTGGGAAGCCATAATCTGATTTTTGTTAAAGTTGATCATTTCAAATGTCAAAAGAAAGTAAATCACATCCATTGCTTGACATTTATGACCCCTTCTCGGATTGACGTTATTGAAGAATTCCAAGACGAGATTCGCGCGAGAGACAGGGGATGCTTATTCTTACGGAGAACCTGATCCTATTCTTGTTTTGTAATTCTGTTAAAAGATTTTGTTCTTTTTGTTTCCCTTTATCTTTTAATTTTTTTTTCGAGTATGACGTGTTTGGATTTGAGTGCTTCTTTTGCTATATTGGAATCTTTGACTTCCTATGTTTCGGTTCTAACGCTACTGATGAGAGGTCACTCCTTGAAATGTACATATAGAATACCCAATTTTTCCATATTTATTTGACATTGGTAATTTTGTATTTTGAAACAACTGGGTTGATACCTCTGCTGGTGGAACATTGGTCACCGAGGGTATTCACCAGCCAAGTTGTCAGACTTCTCTGACATGAAATTTATCAAACAATGGTTTATCGGAATTTGCTGCATTTGCTAAAATTCTAAAATACTGAAAATACAGAAAGGCCTTGAAAAGTAAAGCACTTAGTAGTGGTCCCTGCCGTCGGATTTGACTTCCCATTTCGATTTGTTTGGATCTGAGTGCTTCTTTTGCTATATTGGATTCTTTGACTTCCTGTGTTTCGGTTATAATGCTACTGATGAGAGGTTACTCCTTGAAATGTACATATAGAATACCCAAATTTTTCCATATCTATTTAACATTGGTAATTTTATATTTTGTCTATTTGGACTATCCATTTTTTATCTCTTGCATGCATATTCTACACTGGATTTGTTCTATTGCAGCATTGGTGTAGCAGTTGTACATCTTTTTCTGGTTCGGACACTAATTATAATAGTGTCTTGCGACCAAATGGCAATATAGTAAAACTCTCACGTACCCATCACATAATTTTCATTGACATATAACAAAATCCTTTTAGGGAAATAAAGTTTATAGGGATTTTTTCAGAAGTATTACGTCCTTAATTCAAGAATGGGTACTCATGGATTTAAGACGGTAAAAAATGTCTGTCTGCAGTCTACCATCAATTGTTTAACGGTAAAAATCATCGCAACGTGATTTACTGTTGTTAACATTAGTGGTCGACAATGTATTACTGCTTATTACTCCTGGGCATGTGTATAAGATATTAAAATTTTGTTTGATATCTTTCTTAGTGGAAAAAAATAGTAAAAAAGTGCCATACCTTGGTCCGTTTTTCATTTCGAATTCAGATATCAACTTTTTCTGTCCTTAAGATATAAGTTTTTGTTGTAATGTTTATGTAACATATTTAACTAATTCACATTTTCTTAAAAATAACATTTAAAAACTCTTCAAAGTGAAGATAACTAAAATATTGTTACAACACATGCACTATGATTTTGAACCGCGTAAACAAGAACACTGACCCCAAAATTTTATTTAATTTTTTAACTGTATCTTTTCATTTAAAAAAAATTATATCCTATCTTCAAATCTGTATATTTTCTATATTTATATAGGTTTAGTTAAATAGGTTAATTTTCTTCAACCAGAAACTCAAAAAAGGCGAAGACATATTTTGTTTATATTTTTATTCAAAATTGTTATTTGTTCAAAAGCCTTGAAACAAACCAAATTTGCATGGCACGAGGAAATACAATCTATAGTTCAGTGTAGAATACCTCTGAGAGAAATCAAAATACCAAAAATTTGAAATGTGGGATGGATTGTCCATGAAACAGCCATCCACCAAATGACAGCTTCTTCATGTTCCATAACGAGCCAGTTCGTTGTCAAAAAAGCCACAATCAAACGGAAAGCGAAAACAAAATGAACAATGGGTTGGACTTCAGAATTTCTTAACAAAACAGGAGTAGGTTCGGATGCTCCGGAATGATAAGTACCCTCATGAATGGCGGACAAACGTCTTGTTACATCAGTTTAAAACTGGTAGAGCTTCGTGGTCATTGACCCTTGCAATATTTAAATCAGATACGAATGACCATTAAACTATATAAAACGACAGCTCATAAAATATTTATTTTGGTTTTTATAAGTATTAGAGATTTTGAATTGATAAAACGATTTTTGTAACTTTCAAAAAAAAAAACACTGACAACTTTCAGCTTTATCGATGCTCTCATTGATTTGACACACAGCATTGTCAGTTAATGAGACTCAACTCTCGAAGGAATTCATATCTGTATTAGGTGATAAACATATCAATGTCCAGTTCAACCTTAATAAAATAGTATTGCGTTTAAAATCAGTCAATTATTTCCACCAGTCTACCGGCTAGATGTCTTCTGATGTAAATAAATCAATTCCAGACGGGTGACAAAATATGATAATATGACAACTTTTTTGCTGCAGATAAAATATTCAACAATGAAAAAATATTTTATTTCGTTGTTGTCTAGAAATTCGGTAATATATAAAAGTATAGGTGATTTGTTTTTTCACATTATCTTCAAGGTATCAAGATAGGGTGTAGATAAAGGTAAACGGGTGTGCGGTCATTGGATCATTTTTTAGTTAGATCGTTTCTACAATTTTATGGTTGAACAACTGTAGCGTAGGATGCATTTATAACATGACTCCTTATTTTAAATCCAATTTCTATAAAGAAAACGCCTTAATATCATTTATGTTTTCTGAAACTCGTTATTGTATATTTTGCTTAAAAATTTCCCAGTTACTAGTATTTTTTTGTTTTTGGTGTTAACTTACAGTAACTATTGAGTAAATTGTCTTACAATTTTGATTTTATCAAACAGATCTCTGTTGCAGACAGTTTAAAAATAAGAGATGTGACTAGATTGTCCATAAGACACCTATCCACAAAATAACAGTTCAAAATTAAACTTGTACAGGTTCCTTTATTAGGTCTTCAATAATGAACCGGAATCCATGCCGCTAAGGAAGCTGTACAATGTGACGAATGAGCTCCGTATATCCCTACAATTTACAGAACAGCGTCTTCAATGATATGATTAAGATTAATTCCATTTTAGGGTGTAATATACTTATATCTATAAATGATCAGTAATTTTAATAACAATGAAATACCATTGTCTTTTTTAATTATAGATATTATCACCATAGGCAATGTATCCGTTTTCTGTAACGGAGATGTTTTAGAATATCCCCAAGATAATAAATATCAATATCATATTGATAACCTTATTCGCAATATCTGTAACATATCATGATCAAGATATTTGTAATATTAAAATTATATTATTTAAAAATAAAAGCAGATTTATGTAGATTGAATCAGCTTTCTTGAAAATAAATTGTAAATAAAAGTGTAACCAATGTTGTTCAAATTCCATTGTTCAATGTCGAATTCCGGTTTTACCATTATAGATGTAAAACAAATTGTATAGCTGTGTGATATTCCACATCAAATGTAACCAAACTCATATGTATATCAAAAAAGAATGAAGGAAATTGCTTTGTATTATAAACAGATGTCTCTATTAAAAAGTCCCGTAACAAAATCATTTTTACATTAAAGTAAATTACAAGGCAATATATTATTTTAATGTTTGTGATCTAAAATGGATTAATGTTTTAAAGCCAAACTTGACATGCGCCTTTAACTACTTGATTCTACCATGCTAGATTATTCAACATATTCTTGCAAGACTAAAGTGCCTGTAATTCAGTTATATTACGGAAATTTATTTACCAGTATTTTCGATATTTATATAAAAACAGTCATATTAGTATTACAGTATTTGAACGATGATATCTTCTTGTCAGCTTTGTTTTTACTTATTCTGACACATATTTAATGGTTAATCATTAAGGGGTCTGTTAGTTGTAAAGCATGATGCATTTAAACGAATGAAACAGAAATACGAAAATTTTACAAAAAGAACAAAAACATTAATAGATAGAGTTATATATATACTGATTCTAATATGACTAAATCGATATAAAATATCTATACTTATATCCAGTTTTCGATAAAATTCCCCCCTTTATGGTTTTCGTTTGGGGCCTGGGTGGCCGAGTGGTCTAGGTAGTTGATTTAAACTTTCCTGTACAGATCACTGTAGTCTATCACCTATACGACGTGAGTTCTCGCCTGACTTTGTACCATACAAAAATGGGTTGAGTTAAACTTGCTTCGCACGTGATAATGTTTGTCAGTTAACTGTCGGTGGTTCTCTCCGGGTACTCCGGCTTCCTCCACCAGTAAAACTGACCGCCGCGATATGACTGAAATATTGTTGAAAGTGGCGTTAAACCCCATTCAAACAAACAAATATTTCAAACAGTAACGAATAAGCTAAGCAAGAGTTTGCAGGAACGAATAGGTTAAGCTAGGGTTGACATTAATGAATAAGCTAAGCCAGGTTGGCAGTAACGAAAAAGGTTAGCCAGAGTTGACAGTTACGAATATTCTAAACCAGGGTTGGCAGTAACGAATAAGCTAAACCAGAGTAGGCAGTAACGAATAAGCTAAACCATGGTTGGCAGTAATGAAAAGGCAAAGCTAGGGTTGGCAGTAACGAACAAGCTATGCTAGAATTGACAAACGAATATGCTAAACCAGAGTTGACAGTTACAAATATTCTAAACCATAGTTGGCAGTAACAAATAAGCTAAACCAGAGTTGACAGTAACGAATAAGCTAACTATAGTTGGCAGTAACGAATAAGCTAAACCAGAGTTGAAAGTAATGAAAAGGCAAAGCTAGGGTTGGCAGTAACGAACAAGCTATTCAAGAATTGGCAAACGAATATGCTAAACCAGAGTTGACAGTAACGAATGAGAGTTGACTGTAACTATTAAACTAAACCAGAGTTGATAGTAACGAATAAGCTAAAGCAGAGTTGGCAGTAACGAATGAGCTAAATCAGAGTTGGCTGTAACTAATAAGCTAGGACAGAGATGGCAGAAACGAATAAACTAAACAAAAGTTGGCAGCTACGAATATGCTAAACCAGAGTTAGCAGTAACGAATACGCTAATCCAGAGTTGGCAGTAACGAATATCCTAAACCAGCGTTGACAGTAGCGAATAAGCTAAACCAGAGTTGGCTGTAACTAATATGCTAAACCAGAGTTAGCCGTTACGAATACGCTAATCCAGAGTTCGAAGTAACGGATAAACTCAGCCAGAGTTGGCAGCTACGAATAAGCTAAGCAAGAGTTTGCAGAAATACAAAATTTTTGTGGTATAAATGAAAAAAAATAAAGCATAGTATTTCTTAAAATTTCATCGTCAGCTTACCTGGTGTTGTGGCGTAAGCTATCAATATATCAGCATCGTGTGGCACAGACATCTTACCAACAAAATCGTCAATGTCCTCCCACTCGTCCGATTCTACTGTTGGTTGGACACGTGATCCTTGACATGCTTGTACTATAAATATCTTTGGTTTACCTGCGAAAATTGTCAATTGTTTACATGAATCAATTACATCAATAAGGATATATTAATTACAAGTACATGAAGAAAAGATGCAACACTTAACTGACAGTTATGAAATCTTCGAATTTTCTGCTCAGGGCAAGATACCATTCGGGGGCAATTTCGCTTGCAAGTGCTTTTCCGGCTTTTTTGCTTATTTTTCATTGCATTTTTAACTGGATTTCCAACATTTTCATTTCGAACTCTGCTGACGAGTTGTCAACGTAATTGCCATACAGTGTATTAATTTGATATTGGTATATTATGATACATTTTTTCAAGCGATGCAGGCCACAACGAAGTTCCGATACGGTAAACTCACCAAACGTTTACAGTGTCTACTTAGCTAGAAAGCTTAATGTGCTCGCTTAAGAAGATCTGCTTATTTTGTCACTATCCGAATGCTTTTTTGCTCATTTTGCGCTGTTACTGTGCCAACACAAGTCCGAAAGCATATGACAACTGTAAAATATTAAGTTGAACAAAGTATTGGAGACTTGATTGATTGATTGTTGTTTAACGTCCAACGTGCAATTTTTCAGTCATATTTAGGACGGGGCCAAGTCAGACAATAAATCAATATGTAGACTGTTAACCGGGAACATTAAAGGTAGAAAATTTTGACCTCCACTTGAAAAAGCGGGTTGGGTAAAGATCGGTATATTTAGCCCCTTTTGGGGGACAAGTGCCACCATCCCGATGGATATAACTACTTCCTATTCTTCGCCGACAGTTCCTGTTGGGAGGGATGATCGAGTATTTATACATCCCGCTTAAGCGACGACGCTATTTTAGCAGGAGTTCTACCTGCAGGCGTAGAAACCAAACGGCCTATTTCTATACCTCGGTAGCCCTCGGGGCAGTATTAGAGACAAAATAAAATAAATTCTGAAGCCGCCTTATTTCTGAAATTTGATACTCATTTATTGAAGAGTAAGATATCCTCTTTATTAATAAAATGAAATTATCACTCACTTTTCTATACTCATTTTTCGGCTTTTTATATTACCTAAAAAGTTAGGTGTGGATTTGTTCTTGAAATACTCCGTTATCTCGTCCATTGTTATAGATTGGCCGTCGTCAGTTCTTATTCCTTTCTGTAAAACAATGACAACAACCAGCGAGTTAGTGCAGCTCGAGAGGTCAAATACAAGAAAAACTAAAAGGTTTCAACAGGTCAAAAGTTGCAAAGTTATGGTCTTAATCTTGCGTGTCCCTGTTATATTTTTTGTATCGAATTTCGTTTTGAATCAATTCATTAATTGTTTGTTTATAAATCCGTACGTGTTTGCTAAAATGATTCTTGTGTCACCTTGGACTGCCAATTTCGGCACTGATACAACAGATGATGACATAAGCTATGGCTTTTGTTAAAGTACCTTGTGGATGAATTTTGTTTAAGAATGTGTCCTTCTCATTTTATGAATTTTACGATACTGCCATTACAAATGTGTAACAACGCACAAACAGAGTAAAAGCTTGAACCCCAAAGTTTCGATCAGATTTCGTTTTTATATTTTATTTCGTTGGTATATTAAAATCAAAACATTCACACTGAAAAAAAAATTCAAAAAACAAAACAATTACATTTTCTTAATCTCTGTCTATTATAAACATTTGGGTGTATGAAGAAAACTTCAAGAAGACTGCACCACAGATCACATCATCATTTTGCTTTAAACTGACAGGATAAAACAATTGTGGACAGGGCATGGAGAATTTTTTGTCAGTACAGAATTTAAGGATGTTCGACTATCATGTTCAGTCATTTTTGTCAGATTTTTAACAGCTTCTGGTTTTCTCCATTTCATAGCATTAATATTCTTTGCCCAGTGACCCACGCTTTTCTTTTCATAATTTTTTTCAACGTTCTACAAAATGCCGTTTTTTTTTATGAAATCCGTATTTCTTCATTTGTTTTTGTAGATCGAAGCTACTTAGGCAAAATCTACGGAAAATCAAGAGAAACCCTTTTCCCGCAAAATTTTCATATACCTATTTCTCCAGAACAAGCACGTGACCAAACTTTTTTCAGCTTATTTTGTTACAATGCAATAGGTCTTGAAAGCTAAAACAATCTTTTGAAAACCTTGTTATTTAAGAGTAGCGAACATCCTTTTACATTTTTACCTCATCTCCATGGCTCATAACAACACATATAAAGCAGTAATACTTCTTAGAAATCCTTTTACTGTTCAAATAATCGTCCCGGATTTCCATCAAAACTTCTTGCAATCGTTCCTTGGTTAGGTCAGGTTCACTTTCTACTTCAAAATTGAAATTGTCCTTAAAAAAATTTTGGAGTTTCTCAACGTCATCACCACTACCTGAAAGAATATTAACCATATCATGCAGCATCAAATCTTAAAAATCCAATTAGATTTCCTATAATTTATTATAATTGCATCTTTCATTTATTTTTTTCGTATGAAAATAAATCAAACTTATTCATGCCTCCCCTCGAGGGCGGCCGTGGTATAGAAATTTGCAGTTCGGTTTTTTCGCCTGCAGGTAGACCCCTGCTAAAGGGTCGTTCGTTGGTTGGGCGGGATGTATAAGTCTCGGACGGGAACGTTACCCCCGTGCCCCGTGTTGGGAAAATGCCACGCTTTCAGTACGTTAAATATCCCTTTGCAACAATTCGTAATAAGTGGTCCGTAGGTGGCCTGTTGCTAAGGCTAAATTTTCCACCTGTGGTTATTAAATTTCCGGGCCTAACCCCCAGCTAGCCCCTTTTATGATTTATTGTTTGGTACCTTGTTCTTGTTCTGAATATGCAAGAAATATTTGCCAATAGACGCTTAACAACAGTCAATCAATATATCAACATGACAGGTGCCACTAGAGGAGCAGGAGTTGCTTACACTTCCGGAGCACCTGAACTCGCCAGGTTTTTCAAGGGTTCGTGTTACTCATGTTTTACTGTTCAGCGTAGTGTTTTGTGTTCTATGTTTGTCTTTAGTTTCATTTTGTTGGCCATGGTCTTGTTTGTCTCTTGACTGAACGCTGTCTGCCCCTTTGGTATATTTGAATTCCGTTCAATAGAAATGTCCCCCTTCTTTATGTACTGCTAACATTCTAGTAATATGTTGTCTTCTGAATAGTATTGTTGGGCCGCAATGGCAATGGTCTTATTTGTCTTCTGATCACAATTAAATATATTACACAGGACAAAGTGCCACGCATGTTTAACGCCTAAAAACATGCGAAAACAGGCGAAGGTTCGTGATATGCACCATGCATTAACATCACCAAGAACATCACCAAGCGAATGTTCGTGAATTAGCACTATGAATAAACAACACCAAGAACAAAAGACGGAAGTTGGTGAATATACAGCATGCTTGAACAACACCTAGATCACCAGGCATAATTTATATAAGTTTCTTTACAATATTTTTTGAACAACAAAGTGTTATACATGTACTATGAGCATAATCTATATCCGGGGCCTACTTCGTCACAAAAGTAGCAGATTTTTGCTGGGTAGAGGGTTGCAAATTAAATAGCATAATTGTTATGTATTCAATGTCTCGAACTTACTGTTTAGTTGTCTTAATTAAAGGACGCAAACAAAATCAGCTGCTTGACCAGGCCTGGTACCTGTTGAGCTCCCAAGAATTTTAAGTATTTTTAGTATATACACATATTAAATATCTGAATGGTAATAACCTTCTCGTTTTTTAGAAAAATTCAGAATCAGCAGTAGACCTTGTTGCTCATTTGATTTCTCGTAGACATGCTTCACTGAATCTGGTATGGCTAAAATAAAAACTAACTAGAATCAGTTATAATAAAAACTAACTAGAATCAGTTATAATAAAAACTTACTAGAATCAGCTATAATAAAAACTTACAAGAATCAGTTATAATAAAAACTAACAAAAATCAGTTATAATAAAAACTAACAAAAATCAGTAATAATAAAAACTAACTTGGATCAGTTATAATAAAAACTAACTTGAATAAGTTACAATAAAAACTATTTAGAATCAGTTATGATTAAAACTAACAAATCAGTTAGAATTTCTGGCATAAGACACATAAAACATAGTAATGTACACATAACCAAATTAGCCACGATTTAGGTCAAATATATTGAAATTTCAGCTATGAAATTGGTCATGATATATATCGTTGAACTCTTCTTTTTTTGCAGGCACTCATTCAGCATTTAAAATTTCAGTTTTCCTGAGCACAAAAAGTCCCCATTACCCATTAAACAATCTGATGGTCCATAAGGCCAAAGTTCAAACAGCTGTTGTCCTCACGCACACTCATTTATTTACTTATAAAATTATTATTTAACTTATGTCCTTTGGTCAGTTTAGTACATTTGTTTACTTTTTCATTTACCACTCTAGACAATAGTATATTAAAATTCATACCTATTTCTGCCTTTCGTTTTTTACTTGGAGACAGTTTTTCTACTGAAACAGCTGAATCTGGAAAATACATAAAACAGTTACAAAAACAATAAAAAATAATTATAAATTAATTATATTCATTCATTCATTTCTTTATTTCCTCTTTACGGAGATAAATGCATGAAATTTTATATGACAACAATGGAACAATGAATAACCGGAGCACCTGAACTCACCCTGGTTTTTGTAGGGTTCGTGTTACTCCAGCTCTAGTTTTCAGTGTAGTGTTGTGTGTTCTATGTTTATCTTTCGTTTCATTTCGTTGGCCATGATCTTAACGATTTCTGTCTGCCCCTTTGGTATCTTCGAATTCCTTCTCAGATTATACGATGAAAAAAAAAAAAACCGAAAGACCAGAAAAATGAGGAAAGTCGACAGACACTGCAATCTCGAGAACACGTAAAAGACAGAACATGACATAAACACATATAAAACTAAAAGCACAAAACATAACTTACACGTTACCGTCATTGGCATCAAAAATATCAATCTAGTCCATTCCATATATATTGCTAAAAGTTATGCAATTTATGGAATTGTCGTAATTTTCAATAAATCAATCAGATAAACAAGAAAATCAAAGAAAACATACGGCTTAACAACAATAAACGTGAATAAAATTTTTCAATACCTTTTTAACATCGATTAGTGATGATGTTGTCTATGTCAAATTTTGTGATTTTGTCAAAATTATGCAATTTGAACAAAGTTTAAAGAAATAAAATGGTGTGGGATAAGTTTTTGATATGGTATCCACGGACGTGTTGCCTTTATTTGTCAACAAAGTTTTTTTCCGAAAGCTAAAAGGCTGGGCTAGGAAAACGTTTTCAAGACCAAGAACATAGATTTTATTTGTCTTCGCAAGAGAGTGGATTGTTACTTAGATATTACACATTAGAAATTGCATCAGTGGTGAAACAAAGCATCAAGTTTGACATTTTTTGTTTAAATTCGACTGTCATTTGGTGATTGGCTGTGTTACGGACAATAATGCCACCTCTCCTTTTTTATATTTTTAATATTTTGGTGGCATACATTTCAGTTTGGCTCCGTTTAACAACAGGCGGCAAAATGACTAATCACCTTATTTTTTCACAAAGATTCAGAGTGCAAGGTAAACAAAAGGCTCTACAAAAGAGCTATTGAATGTTTCCTGTATTTTTCTTTTAAGTCGGACATTCTGTTCGGTTTTTGTAAAATACTGCAAAGTAACGTCAAATCCGATGTTAACGATAATCGTGGGATTCCATGAGTTATTCTGAAAAGAGACACAACGATAATGTCATAAAATGTAGGTGTTCATATTTTTTTAGTTAGCTTCTTTAACAAATAAAATTCCAACATTTGCAAAATTTTGAATTTACCAGAGCTTTTTAGTAAGTATATATGGTATTTATGTTATTGTGTTTGAGAAAAGAACTATAAATAGGGAATTGGAATTATATTTGTTTCATATCTTGGATCATGTTTTCAGCCAAAATATGTCCTTTCTGTTATATATTTCTTAGGAAAAACCAAGAGGACAATAATTCACGAGGTCCGAGTTTTTTAAGTATAGCTTTAATTCAAGAAATTGGAGTTACTTTATTTGTATTTTCCAAATTGTTTTTGAGGTGTGCAATCCGGATATTTACAATGGATTTGCATTTATTGAAAAATGCATCAATACATTTTTTAACGATATTTCCTCTTTTACACAATTTCTTGCAATAAGACGAAAGGGCGTCATAAATGACTTGGCGACACTAATTCATGAAGTCCTCAATATTTAGAATATTTGCAAGAATGAGCACAACTTACACAAGCAAATAACAAATAATTAGAAGCCAAATTTAAA
>JAULBM010214322.1:0-17229 GCA_032357055.1 Geukensia granosissima
TCCCATTACCCCTCTATGTTAAATTTTTGACATTGACAAAATTTGGCTCAAAATGGCATGTTTTCAAAGATCAATATCGCGGTTCAGTAATATAACCAGAATATAATTCAACTTTATTCCAAAAATTTTATCTTCTGTCTGTCATAAAACCACAAAATATAAAAATTTTATCATGTCTTGTTACCGGAGACCATTGGTTAATTGCACCATCAAATTGAAGCAAATTTACAAAGTTGAAAAAATTTAACATTGCGCCCTATGGGGAAGTTTTTTATTTCAAGTTAAAATGAATTTTAGCTACAGTTTCAACTGCGGCAAAAATTAGAATTCCAACGATATATAATATGATATATTTCCCTGTAAAACTTTTGATACTGGTTCACTTTTGTTGTGGCAAAATTTGTTTGGTGTACTAAAATATCAATTAACGGGTATAATGGATATGGATTGTTTGTCATTTCCAGTTCACCTTAACCTCCTGAAAATCAGAAATGTCAGCAGTTTCCAATCGTAATCTAAATATATATATCGCAATTATATAAATATTTAGTAACTTTACCGCCCTGTAAGCAGGATATGGTGCAAAAAGCGTTATTAACATCGGTCGGCACGCAGCGAAGCTGGATCGAGGTATTTTACTCAAGCTTTAGTTTTCACTGAAGGGTTTTGTGTTGGGTATTTTAAAAAAAATGTGCATATATTATGGGCCCTAAAGTCTTTAAAATTCGTATCAAATGTCTGTTGAAAATAACGAAAATGTCTCTGAATGTATTTCTTTCAACACCTTTTAAGTGCACAATTAACTTATACTATGTATGAATGATGTATGAAATGACCACGCAGTCTTAACATCGATTGGAATTAATAATTCTAATAAGCAAAAAACTAGATGATTGACCATACGTAAATGTCTAACTAGGTAACAATTTTCAAATCATAGTTTTATTGATTGCTTGACTGACTGTGCTTGGCGTCCAGCGGCAAATATTTCATGCATATTCAGGACGAGAACAAGTTATCAACGCAATAAATACTACAGTAAATAGGGTGGGCTGGGGTTCATTGCCGGGGAATTTTCTACCCACTGGAAGCCAAATTTGGGACTTTTTGGGTAAGGGCGGTAAATTTAGCCTAAGCAACGAACCATCAATGGCCACTTATTACGAGCTGTTGTAAAGGGGTCTTTAACCTGCTGAAAGCGTGTCATGCTCCCAACACGGGACCGACTGTATCACGGTCACCTTTCGTCACCTCAAAATGACGTTGGTTGAGAATTTATACACCCCGCCCAACCAACTTTTGTGAGGAGTTTAACCCTTGGCGGAGAAATGGAGTAGCTTTCTATACCCCGGCTACGTCTCGGGATGGTCGAGTATTTATACATCCCACCAAACCAACGGACGTTGCTTTTGTCCGTTATAAAGTGGACATGTAAAATTTCTATGCACATGGTTAATTACCACTGGGAATAAAAGACACACGGTTCTTTTATTCCCAGGTTAGCATAACAAATTAAGTTAGACTCTTTTAATTTCAAGGCATTTGTTTTTTCATATTCCAATAGGATTTTATCTTAATTAGTACGTGTCATACATTAAGGTGACGGTTGAAGATTTCTACAATGCATTTAAATTATCGTTATGTAGTGGCCATATATAGTGGACACAAAAGTCTGGGACAGGTATAAAAATGATTAAAAAATATTCATTCCAATATGATAAAATATGTACTGAGTCTGTACTTCGTTAAGAATGTGATTTCTTATTTTTTTATTTTTTCTAACAGGAATATCATTTGAGACTAATATTATTCCCAGTTTGAGGTCAATATGCAAAGGAATTAAATGGTTGTTCATTCACAGGACATTTTTCTCTCGTAAAAAGTCGCAAAATTCGAAGACAAATAGATTTTGCGAAAGTTATTAACGTCCTACACAGTAATTAAATTAATGTTCTCAGTCGGACGGTACTAACAGACTTACAATTATTTATTTAATTTGAACAGGGACATTCAAATCAGGGATGTATATTTATTATTCTGTTATATACATCCCTGATTTGAATGAAAGGGTTAAAATTGTTAGAATTTATTTGAGCACATGGTTTCATTATGATATATTTATTTAATTTGATGTACATGTAAGAGTTATTTGATTTTAAAAAGTTTGTCATTTGGCATGGACATATTTCCGTTAACGAGCAACTCGGTTAAGTGATGAGAGAGACCTCATATATTTTGACTCAAAAGCTGGTGGTCACATTTTCAAAACGACAATTATATGTCATATTTGATTGGTGAAAAATGAGCGCACTCCTGTCGAGCCTCAAGCACGGAAGTGAACAATAGCCAATCAAATATCAGATCAAAGGTCACGTCCTGTCTGCTCACGTTATCAAGTAGCCGGTGACAACATCATCGATTCAGTCAGACAATATGGGGAAAATCAAAGGTAAAAATAAAATAATTTTTGATAAAAACTCATTGCATTCAACTGTAATTACTCAGACAGTAATTTCTGTAAAACTTTTTTTGCAGGAGGTCCTGTTGTTGAGATGAACGGAGACGAGATGACGCGGTGAGTATGGTTCAATAATTAGGACAACAGTTGTTAAATGCTTTGTTAAATATCTACTTTGTTAATTTTGGCGTAATTCTACATCGAAAATTTAACAAATCGACCAAAATCTCCTCCCAAACTGCTATTAAGTATTTAACTGTTTAATATGTTGGGTCCTTTGTCACAGCCACAGGTCTGTTTGTATGACAGTGGAAATTTTTGGGAATTTTAGAGGGCTTCAGAGAGGCCCTTTTGTTGTATCATGCTAAAAATTCAGATTTTTAATATATTCATGATATGAAAATATATCACAAAAATCGTTAAGAAAGAATGACTACATGTGCAAAAGTAAGCCAAAAAGTGTAGTTTTCTTCCTGTTAATTATGTTTTATATATATATGAAAAACCAAGAGGTCAATATTTCATGGTGATCAAAATGTTTTATTCCATCCTCTGATTTTATCTAGGGAACAATAGTTTAAGTTGACAACATTTCATTGGGGGCACAATGTATGTTTTCACAGATCATGTTAATTTACAGATTACACTTTATGTTGATTTTTTGTAAATTTCCTTATTTAACAATTAAACTTTATTGAGCCTACATTAAAATTACCTGGGGAATATTGAGTTGATCAAACAAAAATATTATATATGGGAAGATTTTCTAATTACTTCATTGGTTGAAACAGTCACGTGATTACAGTGATGAAAAACGTACGATTTTTAGATGATATTGACTCGGTTATACTATTTTTAGATGATATTGACTCGGAGTTACTAAATTTAGATCCAGATATGTAGCCCGTTCCTCACAAGTGCGGATTACTACACAGCACAGCTGAAGGAATAATAACAGAAAGCGGCAGATTGTGGAGTTGATAAATATTATATATGGGAAGATTTTCTAGTAGAATCTGAAATATTTAATGAATATTTTTTTAATTTACCTACAAGACAAGTATCAAATAGAACATTCAGGCCTGTATTTTTATTATGTTTCATTGAAGCCTTAGAAAATGGCCTTGTTTACATATATAATATATAAATTAAGGACTTTTGTCTCGGTCAATACGTTATATATAAATCTGGAAGAGTGATATCGATCGCGGATTTCGCCCTTGGTCGATATCAGTCTTCCAGGGCATATATAACGTATTGTCCTCAACAAAAGTCTATGAAAAATTTGGTGACATATCTTTCTACCAGTATCATTTTTTGTGCAGAAGGATTTGTAAAAAGACTACTTGGAAGCACTCGAAATAAAGAAAGGCTTCGAAAATTATTGCCTCTTAGTAGTTGTTCCTGCAGTCAAATTTGGCTTCCCATTTCGATTTGTTTGGATTTGATTGCATCTTTTGCTATATTTTATTGATTGATTGATTGTTGTTGTTGAACTCCAGTGGCAAATATTTCAGTCATTTTCGGGACAAGAAAATAAATCATAAAAAAGGTTATTTAAGGGCCAGGCCGGGGTACTCAAAAGCAACAGGATGTCAAACGGGGACTGTTTGGCCAGGGGCGGAATGTTAGGCCTAGACAACTGGTCACTTACGGACAACTCATAACAGAGCTGTTACAAAGGGATCTTAAACGTGCTGAGAGCATGGCATTTTCCCCACACGGGGCACGGCGGTAACATTCCCGTCCGGGAGGGGTTGAGAATTTATACATCCCGCCCAATCAACGGACGCCCCTTTAGGAGGGGTTCTACCTCCTGGCGGAGAAACCGAGCAACCAATTTCTTAACCCCCAACTACTCTCGGGGTGGTTGAGTATTTAAACGTCCCGCCCACTTTAGTAGGGGTTCTACCTGCAGGCGGAGAAACCGAATGGCCGATTTCTATACCCTGGACGCCCTCGGTGGTAGCTATATTTGGATCTCGGACTTTCTATGTTTTGGTTCTGATGCTACCGATGAGAGCCTACTCATTTAAATTTACATATAGCATACCAAAGTTCTCCATATTTATTAAACATTGGTAATATTGTATTTAATACAAATACAGAAATTGGTCGGCGGGAAAGGAAGCGCAGTTATTTGTCACTGGAACACCGTTGGCTGTTGAAACATGCACGTTCCAAACGTAAGAAAAATGCTGTCAATAACATGAATATGTCAATTCCAAATTATTTTTGTTAAAATTAAAATGGTAATTTAATTACCATGTACGTTTTAGACCCTGTCTAAAATCAAATAATTCCTGCGTTTGACATCAAAAGTGAAAGGTTAGGGGTGGAGAAAAATGTCTTAATGCTTTTTCAATATAATATGCTCGTTTTTAACTGCTGATAAAACATTTAAAAGTTACTTGTAAAGAGGTTTCCGGGGTCATTAGGCCGACCTAGGAATGCAACTAGCTTGTGAAAACACTCACATGTATGTAGTTTCGGTATCTAGCAGGATAAATAAAAATTTGAAAAAAATGAGGCTACCAATTTTACTTGCAAAATATTAAAGTCGATTTAAGTTTAAAAAAATGCAGCTGACGAGTTTATTTGAAATAAAAAAGTCCAAAATACATGTAGGTCCATAACTAGGACTTAAAATGTTTATTAAGTCCGCCTATATTCGCATGTTAACATACAACATTAGTTTTAAAATAACGCCATAAATGTTAAGTTGTGGGTTAACGATTTTAGGGAAGTAAATTAAGGACAGGTAAAGAGTTACACTCGGACACGTTCTCCAGTCGGATGTTATCATTCCAAGAATCGCCGAATCCTGGGGTTGCAACTTGCCAAAAATATTCAAATTTAATGAGAATGACTTGTTTTGGCATAAAGTAGTCGATAGTAACTTTTCATTAGGATGATATATTAAAATTCCGGATTTGCATATTGAAGTTTCGTTCGAGTTATCTACTCTTGGCGGTAGGTATTTCGTACTTCCGGTTCCAACAAATTACATTCGGGTCTGTTCAGACCACTTCAAAGATGGAATTGGACCAAATTATTTTGATAGGTAACGATTGAGAACGTACAGATCACATGAAAATCTGATAAGAAATTACTTCATAAACGTTATCCCCCCTCCCCAGGCCCTCAAATCCAAAGTTGTTCAAGCCTTTTTATGAAATCCAAAGTGGTAAGGTAACAAAATGCTGAAAACTAGCATCCTACAGTATAAAAACAATCAATGTCACATTTATAAACTTACTTGATAACTGTGGAACAAAATAGTTTGTATGGAATTGCCAATCCTTAAAGATATCATGTTACATAACAGACAAAATATACAAAATGTACTTGCAGGGGTCACTGAGTTTGCAGGCATTTGAGAGACTGGTACGACGGACAATGTGTCTTTACCACCGAATTCCCAAATATGACCACGCAACATATTAGGGAACGACCATGTATCTTTAAGGAGGGGGGTTGGTTTTTTTCTTCGACAGATTTTTTTATTTAGTATTTTGCAGTGGTTGGTCGCAATTGTCTTTCTGAACTTAATTCTTTTATGTATGATATTTTCTGTACATTTGTATGTTGTACCATTTGTAAATGCATTATTATTTTTCTTTATTTGATATTAAAGACCTCAGGGAACATTAACAATTGTTGTTAAATAAGTTACCGTGAAAGTTCTTAGAATAAATAAAGAATTATTATTATTACCCAGTATCAGGGACGTTTATGACAGACCCTGTTTTTATTATAACATTATACTATATGTGGGGGAAGGGACAGTGGCTTCAGAATCTTTTTTTTGGTAGCCAGCTTTGCCGACAAATTTTTGTTCAGAAAGTTTGGGATCATAATATTTTTTCAGGAAAAACCATCACCTCCCTCAGAGTTAAATGGTCGTTCCATCAGTTATAAATAAATAACAAATTTTGAGACATACATGTATACATTTGCACTTTTGGCTTCGATGTGGGGGAGGGTTTGGATCCAATAAAACTAGTGTAACCCCACCACATGTTTCATGTGCCTGTCCCAAGTCAGGAGTCGAGGTCATTAGTTTATATTTGTACTTTCTTCATGTTTTTTGTGATTATTGTTGTAACATTCAGGCAGGATTGAATTTGTTTTACGTATACACGTTTTGGTTACCGGGGCACTCTAGAGCTCGTCATAAGGAGTGGGATTCCACACCCTTGTTGAAGGCCTTCTGAAGACCTCTAGTTTATTAATCGAGTTCTGTATGGTAGATGGAGTGTGGTCTCTTGCATTTATGCCATATCTTCTCTTTTATTATATACAAAATGTACTTGTATGGAGAATTTTTTTAATGTTTTGCGAAAGATGTCAAGCTATCATTTTATTATAATAGTTTGATGTAATCAAAAACAGAGGAGCTAGCTCATATATAATTAAGAACAAACACTCTGAAAATCAACTAAACAGTATAAAACATATATTAAAATTGGGGGGGATTTTAGACTCTTGATTTGAATCAATATTCCTGATTTGAAGTGGATAACAATTCAGAAAAGCATGAACTTTTTTAAGGATATAAAATAATATATATACAGGGTGGGGGAGGAATTTTATCACTCGAAAATTATCTAAGAATGAATGTAGGATCTCTGGTATGGATTTTCTTTTTGTTTTACAACTAACAAATTTATGAACAGCAATGCATACTATAAAAATGATGGATACTGCGACTGCCTTACTGGGAACTCCACCCCTGACAAACAAATGAAATTTAGTGCAACAGCAATTTTCATTGGCCAACAATACGTACACCACAACACAGACTGATAGTACCAGTACTATTAACTTAAATCATGGAGTCAGAGCAAATTAAAACTGATGTAACATAATTACATTGTAAAAAAGTGTATTCCAGAGAGCAAAGAAATTGAATTTAATTTTGTTAATGATTACAATAATATTGTGTCAGTTTGACATGTATACATGTTTTGTACATGTATACAGTTGTATTTATGATTTTTAGTTCGCCTCTATGAAATAGAGGAGGACTATTGGATTACCCTCGGCGTCTGCCTTGGTAGCCATATCTCAGATACAAAAACACGTACAACAATGACGGCAGTAACAGGCTCTTACTTTAAAGCAACGAAAAGCAATTTTTTCAAATTTTCTCTATCTGTTCAATGTACAAATAACAACAAATTTACAGGACCAAACCAGTTTTTGCAGGACTTGGTCCTACCGTCCTGTGTTAATTTCGATGACTGAATTATGACAATTGGTATGCAGAAGCATCCTGATGTGACACAAATTCTCCCAGAATATTTAGGTAATATGACCTAACTTTCATGGTTAATGAATGACTTCTAATCAGTTTTGGATCCAACTTGATATCTGATACCTACAATAATGAAACTTGGTGTGTAGATGCATCTTTGGGAGTCTGGCCGCTTCCAACCAAAAAAGTTCACTTTGACCTACATTTCATGCTTCATTGACTCAGAATCGCTTTTATGACCCAGTTTAGTTCTCAGGTACTATGTGACCTACATGTACCATCCTGCAACTGGTTGTGTGGATGCGTCTTTGGGAGTCAGACAGCATCCCACCAAAATTAGGTCACTTTGACCTACTTTTCATGTTTCATTGACTCAGGTTCACTTTTACGTCTGAGTTTAATTCTAAGGTACGATGTGACCTACTATTCTGCAACTGCTTGTGTGGATGCGCCTTTGGTAGTCCGGTAGCATCCCACCAAAATTAGGTCAGTTTGACCTACTTTCCATGCATCATTGAATCAGGATCATTTTACGGTCTGATTTAAGTTGAAGGATACCTGACTCTATTGTTATGTAAACTTGGTTAAGGGTCAGGCTGCAGGAGGAGGCGAACTTTGCAGGCGGTGGCTGCACATCAGTAGAGATACAAAGTACTGAATAATAACAGCTTACATGATTACAAATATATATATATAAGTTTTTAACATTGACACTTGTAATCTGATAATCACACATGAGTTATGCTGACCTTTTAACATATATATGTTTAATCTGAAAAATAATATATTGTATGGTATTTTATTGATAGGGAGAAGATTCCTACAGAATTCTTGGCACATAAGTCACATAAGGTAGAAAAAACCCCAAGAAAGGCACCCAAGGACAGGACACCTTCCAAAAGAATTCTAGATGTAAAAGCTAGCCAGGTAGCAGTGAGCCTTGATCATTCGTAAGTTCAACTTAACTTATTAAATTGCCAAATGATAATGACTTATACATTCCTTGAATTTTCATCAGTCTATTTTATTTTTATGCCCCAAAAACACCATTTTGAGGGGGTATATAACATGTTTGAGATTTTTGTTGTTTGTTGGATTCCTCTCAATTACTGTGTCAGACAAATTAATGTGTCAAACACGTACATACAGTGTCAAACATATTACTGTGTCAAAAACATTATTGTGTCAAGCAAGTGCTATCTACCATGTTTATCTACAATTTTCTGTTGTTGATATGCTGCGGTCGTATCATGCTGCGCTTGCAAAGCACCTCAGTTTACTCTAGAGATCTGCAGAATGCATACACCCTAACAAACAAGAAAACAAGAAGTGTCAACCTCTAAATAGTACAAACATTTTCTTTATGCTACATTTGTAGTTCAATATCCAAAAGTATTGAACTGACAGTCATGTAAGTAATTCAGAACTAATGTCTTTCTAACTGTAAGTCAGGTGTCGTTAGGGGACTACTGGAAGTCTTGTTTCTTTTCGTTTACTCTATTATGATTTTAATCTTAAACTTAAAAGTGAAAAAACACACAACCTATCACTTTGATTGAGATCTTAAATTTCATTTTTCAGTTATCTTGAGGATGAAAATGATGACCCAACTGGTGACAGTAATTCATATACAGGTACCAGTACAGGCTGCCAAGTGTCAGTTGATATGTCAGATAAAACAACTACTGCTATATTCCCTGAAATAACCACTGAAAGTATAAAAGAATCGGATGATATACAATTTTACACCGGGTTACAAAATTATGAATCGTTCATGGCTTTGTATACCACGTTAGTTGAAATGGGGTTTCAAAATGACAGTACTGGCCCGAAACCCAAATTGAGGCTTGTTGATGAGTTCCTATTAGTCATGATGCGCTTAAGACTAGGATTACTTGTGAAAGACCTAGAATTTAGATTTAAGATATCAGCATCTAGTGTTTCCAGGATATTTGGAAAATGGATTGGTGTTATGTCGAAGTTAATGAAATCATTAGTTTTTATGCCACCTCTTGATGTATTGCAGTTAAATATACCTGCCTGTTTTAAGTTTTTTTCCAGACACACGAGTTGTTTTGGATTGTACAGAAATGTTTGTTCAAACTCCATCATCTCTTGAAAATCAGAGTCAAACTTATTCCAATTACAAAGGACACAATACATTCAAGGGACTTGTAGGAATAAGTACTACAGGGGCTGTTGTTTATGTTTCTAAACTCTGGGGAGGATCAACCTCGGACGTTGAAATAACAAGAAAAGGAGGATTGATGGACTCATTAGAACCAGGAGATGCAGTGATGGTAGACAAGGGATTCATACATCTTAAATCTGAGTTAGCAAAAAAAAACAAGTCAAGCTATATTGTCCGCCTTTCAAGACAAAGGAACAATTTACAAAAGAGGAGGTTGAGCTTACCAGGAGAATAGCCTCAGCTCGTATCCATGTTGAAAGAAAAATGGAACAAATTAAGAACTTCAGAATTTTACAGGGTGTACTGCCATTGGCATTAAGTCCAATTGCAGATGATATCTTCTTTGTATGTGCAGCTATAACAAATCTTTTGCCACCATTAGTAAAATAAATTAATTTCATGTGTGTATGTCTTCCCAAGTTAATTCTCAAAAAAGCTGATGAAAAAATATACAATTATATTCTTGTTGGTGGTTTGTTTATTTAAGAAATAACATACATGTAACTCCCATTTTTAGTTCGCCTCTACGAAGTAGAGGAGGACTATTGGAGTACCCTCGGCGTCCGTCCGTGTCCGCGTCCGGAGCCAGTTCTAAGGAACTAAAGCAGCTACAATATTGTTTCTTGGTATGTAGATGCAGATGGGGGTGACACATCATCACACTAAAAATAGAGGTCACATGACCTATATTTCATAATGGATGAATGACTTTGAGTAATTTTAGGGCCCGACTAGATTTTAGCCCAGCATCATGAAATTTGGTATGCAGATGTGTCTTGAGGAGTCTGGCAGCATCCAACCCCAATTAGGTCACTTTGACCTACATTTCATGCATCACTGACTCAGGTTAAGTTTTACGTCCGACTCGTATTCTCAGATACTATGTGGCCTACCATTATGTAGCTTGGTATACAGATGCGTCTTAGGGAGTCTGGCAGCACCCAACCCAAATTAGGTCACTTTGACCTACATTTCATGCATCACTGACTTGGGTTAAGTTTAAGTTTGACTCATATTATTGGGTTCTTTTTTACATCAAAGTTGATTTCTCAGTCACAAGGGTTTTCTAAAATATGTTTTTTTTCAAGTTTTAAATTATTTTTGTCATATTATGAATTTTCACTCAAAGTCATCTTAATTTCCAACTGCAGAATACGACAAGCGCGGGACGAGGCGAACTTTGCAGGCGGTGGCTGCACCTCCGATTATACATGTATATGTACCAGGAATTAGTGTTGTTTAGGCCTTTTAGCTTGAGAATTAAAAAAAGCATAATTTGTATTAGGAAAACAATTTAATATTTATCAGCAATAAACTTTAAAAACATTAACATTTCATAAAATTAGATTAACAAATTAATTTGATAAAACTAGTAAACATAAATTATTGAATACCTACATGTCAGATAATCTTAAATAATTTTAAAATCTTTTATGTTTGCAATCAATTTTGATGCCAAGAATGCAAAGTAATGACTATCACTAACTGTAAAATCTATAATTCAAATAATGAAAAAAAAAATACAGGATCCAAAGTTACTCCTGCACTATGCGAACGCTATTTGACAGGCTTTTCTTTCCGTAAACCACAGAACGCAATTTTTTGTCTCATCATTATGTGATGCACAGTGTTAAATTTTACGTAGAAAGTTGCTGCTATTTGGCATAGGATTAATTTTAGATCATAATACACTAGGGTTTTCAGAAAATCACACGTCCTATATATTATTCCTTGAAAAAACAAGGAACGACGTATTCAGTATAAAAAAAAATCAATTTTTGCAGCAGGCAATCCCAAAAAGATTTATCAAATTTAATTTCTACTATTTTTAAGTCATGTGATGTATATAAAACAAGTTCACACTTCTCAACATTACATATTGCCATCTGTCCCTGGATTTGTGTGTAATACTTGTGGGTTTTTTTCAGTTGAACATTGTTATTATCGTCTAAGTAACAACAAAACGTTTTATCCTGGCAAGCACTTTCGATTGTTTGGAATCTGTACTTATAAGGACATTTAACCTCAATTAAGTATACATCGCTGCCTGTCCTGATCATACCATCAGGACTCGCTCCCAAAAAACCACAATACGAACAAACAAAGAGTCCTTTTTCCATCACAGTAACATTTTGTTTGAATTTCAATTTCTTCGTGGCTTTGTAGCGTTTTTTTGTGATAGGTTCCATCTTTCTGCCCCATTTTAACGCAGGTGTTGAAATTTCACAGTCATTTTCGTTACGTATTTTCTTTACCAGATTATCAGCAGGGGTACTAGGTTTTCTGGTTTTTATATCATGAAAATTTGAAGCTGTAATTCGAGATCTCCTTGCTGTATGCCAGAGGGGATTCTCTGCTTGACCTCTGGTGCGAATTTCAATTTCCTCTATCACATCATGTGGCGTAGTGTTTACTAGGTCTAAGAAACTTTCGGTAGTAAGTGACTCTTCTTCAATCGTAGTAAGAAGATTAATATATCTATTCGATTTTGATTTCACATGCTCCGATGTTTCTACAGTTACGTATTTACCCACATTTAAATCACTGCTAACTTCAGTTTGCATCACAGGTTCAACAATGTCGAATAATACAGCTCTTGTGTTAGGAAGTCTAGCACAAAGCTTTTGTCTAAATTCATCCTCAGATTTCGTTTTAATTTTGGTTTTACGTGCTGTTTTCTTCTTTTTACTGGCACCGACGTCATACTTGAATCTTTTAAATTCAATTTCGTCCACAGTTTTACTTGTTTTATTACGTTTCGTCCCCTTGTTCCATTCACACGGCTTTGAAGTGCAAGCTATAACATCAATTCCATCTTCTTTCTTGCTTACTGTTAAATCTTCTAGGGCGAATAATAGTCCAGCAATATGAGTGCAGCCCTCGCCTAACCTAAAAAAAACATTAAAATGTTGGTTTGAATCAAAACTAAAATACTAAATAAACCGATGGAGCAGTCTAAAACGATAGCTAATCCCCCCGCCCGTTTTATTTTGTTTATGAAATTCCCTAAAAGCTGTCAAAATTACTGAGTTGTCCCTAGGAGCTGCATTACTATGCAAGATGCATACCAAATATCATTGTTGTATCCTAGATCTTAACTTTAACCCGGAAAACTTAACCAGAGTCATGCGACAAATCTAGGTCAAAATGACCCGATTGTCTCTTGAAGCTGCATTACTATACCAGATGTATCTGCATACCAAATATCATCGATGAATCTCATGTAGTATCCTACATATAAACTTTAAGCGAAAACTTTACCGACGGGCGAAACGCCATTCATATCTCCTCCCCAACTTTGTTGGACGAGCGGATGATTAACGCTTATTGTATTTTCGTTCAGAAGTTGACCGTTAAACTTTAACAAAAAAATCCCCGACATAGATTTATTTAATGTTTCACCAATTTGCACCGTTTGCGTTTCTGTAATAAAAATAAATGCATTACTTCATCAAGAGATATGACAAATTTCAAATAAGTTTATATATTTGGTATGCAAAAATTATTAATAATCTTTGCTCAGTTCAATTTTTCTAAAATTTCCTAACACAAATAATTTAAAAAAGAAAATGAATTTCATTCTTGGGGATTACTTCAATTTTAGATGAATAAAAAAAATAGTTGAAACTTACGCGACTTGTCTGATTTTTGCTTGGCCAGTCAAGAAACAATTTTTATGGTATTCATGGTAAAGGAAAAAAAAATAGTATCACTAAATTATAACGTTGTTGTTGAAATGATCATTTAACTTAAACAGGAAAGAACAGAGGATTTGATAAATTGAGGATTTCAATATTGTACCTGTTTTCTACACTTTTTGTCTTCAAATTGACATTCACAGAGGCGGATCCACACTTTTGGAAACGGGGGCCCACATGCTTATTTTATCCTCTTGATTCATCAGTTTACTGATTTAGACCAACATTTACCCCTAACTTTTCAATTTTTATCAATTTTTCAACGTCAAAGGGGGGCACCCTCCCCTCCCCTGGATCCGCCCCTGATTCAAGACAGCATTAAATTTTATTGTGAAAAGAATTTATTCAATAAATAAATGGATAATTTTCCCGGATAAAGATACCCAAGCAAATATTTTTACAGTTATCAAGTTGCTATCAACCTTGTAAATCGGATATGGTTGGGGCTGGCAATTTGGTTGAGACCTATTTTGACCGAAAATTGCAGAACTTGTTCTTTAAATCATTTCATTTTCTTCTTTAAAATTTGTGACAAAGACACATTATTTTTATATAGAATTTAAAAATACTTTCATTTGCTTTATTATGATAAGACAAGACAATACTTTATTATATAATCGTACCCAGCGGGACAAGAACAGTTGGCTTTCATCACTTTTAACGGTCCTCTCTTGGTCAACAGGATCCACTGGATATAGTCCCTATTTCATTGAAGGAAAACACTTTGATCTAACATAGCAATATGGGAAATCGTCGTTAATAATATTAACCATTAATTTATGAATATATTGTTCCTTAAAGAAATTAAAACCACGTATAAACTGACGGTAACAGTCCATTTTGTTGTGGTCGGCTGTCCTGTGGGTGCTATTGACAAGATAATTTTCGACATCTTTATGTGTAACGGTTGGAAACATGGATTTTTCACTAGTCCATCCCGAATTTAAGGTCTCAATATCTGGAATCGTTGCATTGTTTTGCTCATTATCTGCCGACTCGCAATTAATTGAACTTTCTTCTAATGACAATGCACGCAAACAGTTACGTTTTATATATTCACATGCACGTGTACATAGTTCTAACTTTGACCCTGTTATTTTTTGCTGTCGAAGCCGTAAAAAATTCTGTATATCTTTCTTACTGAATGTAAGTATATCTTCAATAGTACACAGTTCAGTAAGTTTATCCATTTTTAAAAGTTAAAATTTACCGCTCACTGAACTTAAAAATATACCCGGAAGTAAACAATACCTACCGCGAAGGGCGGATAACTCGTGAGAGAACGTAATACGCAAAGACGGAATTTAACTCATCATCGATTTTTACAACCAAGTGACTCAATTAAGGCCGATTCGTTGTCAGAAATGGTCTAAACAAATGCGAAAAGTGAAGTTATTTTTTTATTCTTTTCTTCGATAAACACAGTGGGACATAAAGATTGTTTATCATTGGTACATGTAGTAGTTCCAGGTATATCACTCCCATGCCATAACTCATTACTTTTGTTCGACGAATATAAAAAGAGGATTGTGATCGAACGATATCATGTACAGGCGTCAAGTGTTGTATATTCTAGTTTGTGTTTTATCCACAAGCTCTGGGTCACTGGACTTCCAAATTGTGGACCTCACACATGAACTCGGTCCTTCGACCGTCTACTGGCCTGGTAATCCGGAGGCGGAATATAACTTTACCACTCTATTTCGAGGCAGGACTGACATTGGTAACTGGTAATGTATGTTTGGTAATGCAACAAAGTACTAGTGAATTGAGAAAATTTTACAACTAATGTATGATTTGTATTGTAAAGTAATTTTCATTAAATAATTATCAAAACATATTATCCACAGTAGCTGGCAGGAGGTAGGTTGCATTTAGCTATCCCTTTTTGGCATCTGAATCTGAAAATTGAGCCAGCTATAGATATATCAAGAGCAGTCACACTATTGATTTCCCCTCCAAGGAAAGAATATTTAATTCAGTAATTAGAATGATTATATTTTAAATTATATTTAATTTAGTTATGTGATCAGGGAATGAATAAAAATCAGGTACCGCAGCCCGACTAATTTGAAACTGTTGGCTTCGCCCTAGTGTTTACCTGATCATAAAATATTTACATAACATAAAAGTATTAAAGTAAAAACAAATTAAAAATCTCAATATTTTTAAAACCGTTCATGGACAAGAAAAACTGATTTTGTCCTTTTTTCTGTGTATATATTTCTCAAAGTAAAATTTCCACCAAAATTTACGACTAGAGGGGCGATTTCTTCCCAATTTTTAATTTGCCTTTCCTTTACAGGGATGTTCCTTTTGCTCAGCAATCCGGTGTATATATTTCTCAGCCTGTTCGTTTTGGATTTTAATGAACGCAATCTCTGTTTAACTGAAAAAAAATCATTAGGTCAAATATTTCATTGCCACATATTGTATAAACATTAACTAAATTCTTCCATCAGTATAAAGATTTGGTATCAAAATGTGGATGTACTTACACTCATATTATGAAAAACTTTACTTTTTACGAAAATGTGGTAAATAAAGCTAGGAAATTTAAACTAGATACACATGGTCTCAAAATTCATCTAAATAAACTTTTCCTTAAAGGATATCATCACAGCATTATGATTAAATCTTTAAATATGATGCTTATTGGAGCTAATATTGACTTTCTTATTAATACCTTGATACGGAACTAAACAGTTTATATTTGTTATTCTATTTGCTACTTCCTGTCTATTATTTTTATATTGGCACGATCCGTGTTTTCTTTGACTTCTAATGGTATTTAAACATTAAATCCGATTGGACGTGTTTTCATTGATACCGTAGTAAAGGAAATACTGGTTTCCTGATCGGTTGCTTTTAGGTTTGGAACTAGCAGACGAGTACTGTTTGAGATCTGTACTTTTGTTGTATAATATATTAGTTCTAATTGTATTTGTTGTTGGTTGTCAGTATCGATCGCAAGTGTTAAATCAATTTCAACCGATCTTCAATATAGTATGTTTTCATTGCTGTTTTGTCAAATCACTGACCCAGGTTAGGTGGGGGTTGAGCGATCACAAACTAGTTTAACATACTAAATGTGCCTGTCCCAAGCCTGAACCTGTAGTCCATAGGTTGTCGTTGTACAGTTAGTCATTCATGATTATTTTTTCACCATTTTTTCAGTAGTTTATGTAGATTTTCGTGTTTTATTAATAGTTCCATTTATTGTTTTTTGTTGGCCTTTTACAGCTTCCGTTATGGTATGGACTCCGGTTCATAAGTGAAGGCCATAATGAGAAATCTCCTATTATTATATTTCGTGGGAATTATAGTTGACCTAGATTCTAGAACTCGTGACTTCAGAATGCTAGTATGTTTATAAAGATAAACTTTAAGGTTTGATAGATGAAAAGCAAATTTTCCATATATCACGGCTGGGAAACTCGATGGTCTCAACCAAATGTTGAGACAAAAGAAAAACTGCGGTCGTATCCGGTTGAGGGGAGCGGGATCGTTTTTACAAGAAAACGGAGAGTGGGTAGTCGATTATAAGCATATATGAGCCATTGTAGCACTTTTTAAAGAAATCGGAGAATGTCATGCGATGTAAAAATATATCCGGCGACGA
>JAULBM010214433.1:0-17228 GCA_032357055.1 Geukensia granosissima
TTGAGATGTATTTTATGAAAAAGGAGACTTTTAAATTTTAATCATAGTTCTTATTTAATTAATTTATTGCCCATTTGCATTTTTCTTCAACAATTAAAAGCTTTGGCCTAGTACATGTATAGCATGTATTTTAGATTTCAATTTTCATGAAATTGTCATAAACATGTAAAAACATTCATGTTTGACAAAAAAATTAGTATGATCAGTGTAAAAACATTAACAAGGAAGAATAATCTGCAATATATATGATATGTTTCACTTCACTTTGCACAAAATAATGTCAAATTACCTATAACAGTATTTAATCCTATAAAGACTGCTATTTTGTCCCCTGCACTATGGGGATTCTGGTATTTCTGGGGATTTCAATAATACCAGACACCGGCTGCACGTTGCATGTTCCTGTCATAAATTAATCACTCTGATCAACTTGAACTTGTTCAAATTTTGTTCAACATTCTTAGAAATTCATATACTTATAATGGCCGTAAAAGTTTAGATTAGACTGTCATTTGGTGGATGGCTGCCTCATGAACAGTCATAGCATTCCACATCTCCTATTTACAATCATACCAATGTTTAAACTCCAAAATATGTACTCTGAAACTTTCAAGAGTTGATCCAAACCCTCCTCTAGTACAAGCGTGTATTTTAAATACGAGATATGTGCTGAAAAACTAGTGTAACAGAATAAATGTTCCATTTCAGAGTCATATTTTTTGCAACTATTTGTACATGTATGTCTTAGGTTGCAATTCCTCTTGTAGGGACAAAAGTCATCACATATTATTGGAAGCATCTAAAAAAAAACACACATTTTTTTTATTTTTTAAGGATCTTCTTGTAATTTATGTTTGTGTGGTCTTATTGGGGTGCTTAAATACGGTTATCAAAATAATTTCTGAAAGTCCTGTGGCTGTGATCCCATTCCCAGCTTCTTACTTGTAAATCGCGAAAACTGACCAATTGAAAAGATTTTATCTTCATAACAGGAGACAATACCCGTTCAGGATAACATGCATTGCAATTCAAATGACTTACCTACATGATATAATGTCCATGTCAACAGTCAGCAGAAATCACGATTGAAAGATGCTGTTCAACATAAGTATTACTCCGAATATGCTTCATAAACAACTCAACTGATGCCAGCATTTTAGTTACCTAGCATCAAGTTGGTTTTTACACAAAGCAGTCCACATATCTACAATTTTGGTGGAAAACCCTCGGCACGGACATCGTGTTTACTTAAAACCGGAAGTGTAGATTTTTGGTTACGACATCGATTTATTAAACATTTCTTAACTTCTTTTTTATTTCAGTATATTTTTAATCATTTTACTTGAAAGTCTTTATTTCCAATAATCTACACGACCTCAAACAGAATTTTATTATGTTTATGACATCGGACTTGATTACAGTTCGTATGCGCATACTGCTGCGCAGTGGGCGCGAAATTTAAAAGCCGCGAGCCACCTTAAAATGAAAAGTTTTGGGGTAAATGTCAGAGAGGTTGCAATATAACCACAAGAAAAACATAGTCATTTGCAAATCTTGAGGTTCTACCAGGCCTTTAACAAGGGCGGAATACCAATTCTTGTGAAGAGCTCTAAATCGCCCCAAAATAGAAATTGACCACAATTCCTAATTTGGGACCGCCAACAATCTAAAACGTAGAGGATTATGGTTATCCTTTGTCTTACCACATACGTTTCGACACTTATTGTTCGTCATTGTCTAAAAACAATGATACAAATCACTGGGTAAAAATGTAGAAGCTATAAAAAATGTATTTTGTAATTGTTATATTTAGCATATCAGCGATAATTACGTCATGAACTGTACACATAATTTGTTCAATGAATGTATTTAAAATTCCATCTTCGTTTTTCCTGCACCTACCATAAGTGTAAATCTTGATAAGCGCGCTACACGCAGTCAAATTTGGCTATTGCATTTTTGTTTTAAACGTTTATTAAGTGCGGATTGTGTCTTTCCGGCATACATCCCAATTTTTTTCATTAAAAGAAGTGAATAGACAGTGCAAAGGAACCACAAAAATAAACAAAGTCTGTAATCAATACCAGGATAATACACAATACAGAAATCCATGACATGTTGGATGAAGAAATTAAATGGTTTCAAAGGTGCAGAGTTGCTGCTCTTAAAAATGAAATAATTGAAATTTCGGTTTACCGAGAATAAAGAATATATATAAATTAATCCATCTTAAAAGTTATCAAAGCATATTAGAAACATGGCAAGGAACAAACATAATTCTTTAAATGAAAGAATTGTAAACTCTTATGTCTGAAACTTTATGAAAATTATTAGATCTACTTTTCTTTATTAGTGAATGATCTAGTGTTTCTAAGTTTTATTTATCAAAGGAAAAATAAAAATAATAAAATTTCTTAATTTATTTTTTCCTAAATCAATATGAATGTAAAAGGAATTCAAAGATACCAAAGGGGCGACAAAAATCGTTAGTTTAGACAAGACCATGGCCAAAAAAAAAATGAAACGGAAGGCAAACAGGACACACAACACTACAATGAAAACTACAGTAAGAGTAACACGATCCCTACAAACACGACAACAAAGATGATATTTAAAATTCATGTTCCTTATACCCGTTTTATATATAAACATTTTATTGTTTGTAGCCAGACACAAGTAAGCAAAATAGCTTTTCACACATACAAAGATAAATTTTAATAAAGATAAAATTATTATGCAGATGACGGCAATAACACATTAACAGAACGTATTAGGATAATGTTGGCTTCCTTCTTAAAAAGGGTGATTGCCAGAATGTAACGTTATACATGTAGTTTTAAATATTGTTTTTCGTTTGTTCAGTATTTTTAAATTGATACTCGTTAATGTATATAATGAGGTTGGAATCTGTTCCTTATTTATGGTCTTTGTGTCTTTATTCTCCATTGTTTTGTATAAACATTTAAACTGCATAAACTTAGGACCAATATTTTCTTTAGACATAAAAATAAAAAATCAAACTAAATGGGATTCAATAAAAGGTAACTATATAATGTAAAAGTAAATGTATGTCCACAGCCATAAAACAGATGGGCGATGAGAAGATTGAGGAATACAAAAGAATACTTAAGGCTGGAAAGGAAAAAAGATACTATGTCAAAATATTTTTCCTTGGAAAGAACGGTGTTGGAAAGACATCTTTAATGAAACGTTTGCTGAAAGAAGACATTACAGATGTTAAAAGTACTCATGGTCTAGACATTGTTAAACGCTGTAAAATAAGCGTTTCTGATGGAGAATGGATCTTCAACAAGGGTAAGAACCAAGAAGATGTTACCGGTTTTATTGTATTATTCAACTGCAATTGAATGAGTTTTTATCATGTTTATAGTCTAGTCAATCTAGCTTAAAAAATCACCAAACCTTTTCATAAAAAAATGCGAAAAACTGGGAAAAAATTAAGAGGATATTAGTTGTTGCTATTAAGTTTCTGTAGACGCAAACTAAGGTATGGTACATTATTGACAGCATAAAGAAAATATTCATGAATTTATCAAAAAAACATTTTTGGGGCGAAATGTGTTATTTTTAAAGGAAAACACAAAAACTGGAAACATAAAAAAGAAGGTTTATTTGGCAAATTTTTAAAAGATTTTTTAGAGACAAGCTAAACTTTGGGCTCCTATAAACAGCCTATTGAAAACACAATAAATAAATAGAATCTCTGTTAAAGTCAATTTTGGACGAAAAATGTGATTTTTAGGGAAAAACCAGATAAAACGAAAACAAATACCTAAAGTATATGTCGACAGATTCCATTTTTATTTTAGAGGCCACATCACAAAAATTTATAGTATAAACCACATTATTTGGTAATTATATATAATATATATATAAAGAGTTGGGAAAAGGTATATTGAGGGAAAATCCTATGTTTTTCAAAGAAAAACACCACACACTGTTAACAAAGTAGCAACGTATTCACATATAGACATTTGAAGATTCTCCTGGATTGAATTAGAATATTGATTAGTATTAACAACAACTATAAAGATAATTAGGGTTTTCGGAAATGTAGTTGCTTTTTTTGTTGAAAATGCACCCTCCACCACCCCCATCTTATGGTGCACACAGCTTGTTCGATTTTCCCGTGTTTCACTAAAGTTTTTTACTTCAATGAACACAATCTTCATCTCACTTGCAAAGTCAAGAAATACCAAGGGGAAAATTCAAAAAACGGATGTCACAGGCTTCGCAAGATGTTTTTGAAACTTATAAACGTTATATGGATTCAGTCCAAAAACTTGGCTGTTAATGTTGATTTTTGGTAAGAATTGGAATTTCTCATCCTGCTATTAATGGTAATATTAATAAGGCTTATAAATTCAAAAATGATCATCTGAAATTAACTAATATATTGAAAAAAAACTTATTTGTTTACTATCTGCCCTATTCAAGCTATTTTAAACCGTTATTTAACAAAATCTTGATGTACCCTGTGTTGTTTAAACATTGTATTTGATTTTGTTTGTATTACTGTCGTTCAACTTATGAGAGATTTTGTTAGATTTCTTTGCTCGTGGATATCTGTAATTTGTTGACCTTACCCCGCATGTGTGTTCTTCAATGTACAGATGTAGTGTCATCGACATCTAGCAAAGAATTCCGCTCAAACCGGTACTGGGGGCCGTCTTGAACTTACAGTGAGGTGCGAGTTTTTACTCCGTGTTGAAGGCCTAACTGTGACTTTGAGATGAAGAACAGCAATCAAAGCGCTGTTCCTTTGCTTGGTATTTACTTGGTCTTTACATATGAGATTTTTGTGTCATGAATGTTTACACCATATCCCCCTTTTTTCTTAAAAAAATTCTTAAAGAGGTTGGGGTGTCTGAATAAAAATCAAAAGAATTTTTTAAACTTTGTCAAAAGATAACCTATATTGTGCTATTAAAAAATACAATCAAATGTCTATGTCACCCAACTCGTTTTCAAGCAACAGGTTGTGCTAAATCCTCCATTTTCTGTTGGTTATATAGGGAAAACTACACTTTTCTTGATATTGAGAACATAAAACGGTAGGATTTTAAAATAAAACAGGAAAAGATAGCTTCTATCATATAAAATCAGAAAATAAAAAAAAAGTTATGAGCAGCGATCTCGTTTTCATGCTCTATAATTTTATAGTCCATCCGTTATAAAATAATCATTGAAGTTACCTCCACTGCCAATGATTAATTCCTTAAATGTTGAAAAAGCACTTTATCCTCTATGAATGCTTGAAAATGATATTGCCATTATATAAGCTATTATACATGTAATATATTACTCCATATTTAATTTCGTATAAGTATTTTCTTTCTAAAATTAATAATTGCAATTATAGAAAAAGTCTATACCACAAGTTTGTGATCCAAGATGTTGGAAGACACCCGAATCTCCTTTAAGAGAAAAATCTACAACCTCACAAATCACCAACAAAAGAAGCTAAATTGAACAAAAAAGTAAATATCACCATTATAGTATCAGGTTTTACATATCAAAACATACAACTCTAAATTTTGTTTATTTACGAAAGTGAAAGATCGTCCAGTTTGCATTCACTATGACCATACCATGGTGGTATCGCGCGTCTGACTATGGGTGACAACAGTCCGACAGTAGGAAGAGTTGCCGGCACAAAGGTACACGTCAGACCTGGTCCACATTCACAGTGCCCGTTTATCTTATTTATATTGCTGCAGTGGTCCCCTTCCTTCTTGTATTTCTCACACCACCCACCTGATTAAAAAATCAATAAAAGAACAACAACGACGATAAAAATTGATCGAATAAATATTTATGATATAAGTCTCAATATTCTTACTTAACGATATTTACAAAACAACAGAAAAGCTCGAAACAAATCAATTGTAATATAATACTGAAGTAGTAATGAACTTCAGGTAAATATCGAGCATTAATTTCTGTATTTGTATATGCCGGTGACTAGTCTTTGTCTCTGGGTTACTTTTTTCCGGGACTTTTTTGCACGACAGAAATAATTTTATACTCTTTTAAACAGTCAATTAAACAATTAATAATGATCTAAAAATTAATTTACCGAAAGACGTCGAACGGCAGGATAAACGGAAAACCAGATGCCAACTCACGTGTAAGGTGTCCTCGAAAGCGGGTAGAGCATGTTTATATACACCGTTTCCATTGATGTTTAAATAACTATTTGAAACTAAAAAAAATCAAACTGTAAAGTTACTACTTTAAAAACATACTACAAACCTTGAAACATAACTTCCGGTTTTATTTGAGGAAGTAATAGATCGGTGGCTGTATCTCTCTTACTAACCATCAATGGTCCTTCATGATAATAACAGCACTCGTCCACTCCGCATTCTGTATTGTGCTTGCAAAGGGTCTGTAAAAATTAGGTAATAGTATTTGATTGTGGAGTCATTTTTAATTCATAAAAAAATAAAATCAAAAATAAACTTTGGTATGAAACAAATAAAGGGACAAATATACAAGAAATAAGTTAAAGATCGAACAAACATAAAATTCTTACAAAATCTGTGGACAGACTTTTTTTTCAAAAAGTATCAATATAAAAATAGGAGATGTGGCATGATTGTCCATGAGACAGCCACCCACCAAATGACAGTAAACTTAAACTTTTACAGGTCTCATTATGGCCTTAAACAATGAAACATAGTCCATACCATAAAGGAAGCTGTAAAAGGCCCCGAAATGCGACTTGTGGAACTATACATAAAACACGACAATCGACCTAATCTAAAGCAAAACTGGTGACCATATAACAATAAATGACTTATAAAACAACGCGCCAACCACTAGGCATATACATCAAATCATGGCATGCTCCTTTCTTCTGAAAGAGATTATTTGCACATAATTAATTCCAAGAGTAATCAAGGGAGAAAACTGTGTCGAAAAACAAAATAATGTGGTCCTGGGACATAGATCGAACTTGGATTGATTGTTGATTGTTGGTTGCTTAACATCCAGTGCTAAATATTTCATGCATATTCAGAACGAAAACAAGTTCAACAATTATCAATACCGAAGATGGACAAATATGACAATATAATATAACCAAAATACATAGTAAGTAACAAAAACAAATAAACACTTCAAGTTTGGAGTATGGGCCGGGAGTCCCGGTAAGGAGAACGTCCTATACTTTTCTAGAAACACTCACGTACCGAGTTGCAAATAAAAGTCAAGTCCTGGCAAGAAGAGAGTAATAAGGAAAATTATAACACATTGAACAAATTGGTCTTAATGATGCAGATGCATGGATACACCATTACGATTCACGAGTTCATGATGACGTCAATACAACATCTGTAGTGATGAACTCATTCTTGTAGCACCAAAATTATGCCCAGAAGGCTAATTGTAAGTTGTCTCCAAGTTATGGTCAAGATATGAGACGGACATTACAGCGTAATCTTGTACACTTTATCTCAAGTGTTTTTTTTTTAGGATATACGATGTCTAAATGTACAAATCTGTGATTGTTTAATGATAATTCACCATGTTACTTAACGGAATATAGTCAGCCTCATAACAATGAAGAAATAGGTCAATTACGGTAAAAATCATTTTATGCACTGCTTCACCACGTTGATGATTTTTAAATTCATTTGATATTACACTGCAAATAAAACTGATGAAAAAAGTCCAAAATCGCCGATATAAGCATTCTTACCTTCTGTGTTTGAGCAGAAGCTAGTGTGACTATGTTGAGACAAAAAATTATAACGACTTTCCACATGATAATAGAAAAGCTGTCTTGTGTGAAACTTACCAGTTTGATCTGAGTTATAATAAGTTCACCAATCCCAAGATCATCAAAATGATAAGATTACAACGTCGAGGTGAGAAAATAATTTCAATGAACTTGTCCTCACTTGTATCCCTAAGAATGGGATTGTTCGACGATTCAAGATTAGAAGGCGACCAAGAATTTTACCATTTAAATTCGTCATACATTTCCTGCATTAGGACGCTCAATGAAAAATTCTACGGTGTATTTCGAGTTAATTCTACAACGAATACATGTATAATTGAATAAATTAAGCACCCTAATATATGTAAATTAAGCACCCTAGTATTATATGTAAATTAAGCAGCCTACACCATTAAAATTAAGCAGCTTATTACATGTTCCTTAATTAAGCAGCATATTACATGTATATAAATGTTATTGCATTTACAAAATGAAGTGCATTTAGCTTTGTTTATTTTTTTCCTCAAGGAAAATACAAGGGCTGTTATGGATTTTAAATTGTAAATCCATATCAGACCTCACGCGCTATTGAACCGTATTTTGAAGCATATGATAAATAGATCATTGCATGGCATCTTCCATATGCTAGCACATTTAGAAATTAACAATTAAACAAATAGATTAATTATGGATTAAAGGCATATTATTGACTTAGGAGACATAAGAAAAATTCGTTCAAGAATCATATATGCAAATTTTTAAAAATACATGTAGAATCTTTATAGAAGTATCAATATATAAATATATTTTACTTACACATTGTAAAAATAACAATTTAAACGTAAATAATTTTCGATGTAAAAATAATTTATGTATGCTCTTACAAATAATTTCTGGATTTTACCACACTTCACAATTTAAAAAAAAATCATCCAGATTCAAATAATTAAAAGCTTCTATGTGTATGACACACTATAAGAAAAAAATCACATCTTATATCTGCATATAGTGGACATGGCATTAGTAAATGGTTTGTTTTCGTTTACTTTACGATATGTTTATATGCGTGTATTTACGGATACTTTTATATCCGTGTATTTTACAGATAGGTTTTTATTCGTGTACTTTTCTCAAAACTCTGTAAGATATAGAGAATATCTGTTGATATATCCCTGAAAGCCTGAAAAACCCATCAAGATCGGATGAAAAATAAAAATTTCTCATCACCTGCAAAATTGCGGTTTTGAACCCTGTGACCCTTTTATACACAAATTAGTGCTAAAAAATGCTTGGAGTAAGTTTCATTTCTCATGAGGAAATATTTTGACAAAAACCAACAAAATCAGATGAGAAATAAAATTTTTCCATATTATACAAAATTGAATCCCATCCACACACTTTCAGTTCGAAAACGGTCCTCTCGTTTTTCTCGCGGTGGGAGTGCAGTCTCTCTTATATATATGTATACATTTACCCCATTTCTTTTCATTTCTATAAACAAAGGGAAAATCCATTGATATACAGCTGAAGACTTTCATTGGGAGAAATCAAATGCAAACCAGAGACTCCGCAGAGAATGTAATCGCTCACCTGGCAAAAGCTAGGGGACTTAAATAAATTTTTCTATTTATTCTAACTAAATTGAAATGAGCGTCTGATCAGCAAATAAATCACAAATTACACGACCATCTAACGATCATATCTCCAAAGTATAAATCAACTTTGTGATTTCTGACAAGGAGATTTTTGAAATTTGGACCAATCAGAACACAAAATTGGCCCTGACAATCATATTGAATATCTATTTGGCAACAACAAAAAATAAATGTGGTAAAGGACTACCTTCTAATATTTTTGCAGGTTTGGTTTAATCTGTTTTGTGGTTTAGAAAACAGAAAAGAAGACGAAACTGTGAAATTCCAATAGGATTCAATGCTTAACTTTGTTGCCTCATGGTGGCCACCGAAGACAAGGTGGATAATTGACCATACAAGTGTGACAGTGCTAATTTAGACCCTTTGATGTTAATTAATATTTTAGACATTTTGGACTTATTGTTATTATTATTGAATATTTTAAAGTGCAATTCGGATAATCAATTTAGACATTATGGCTCAACTTTCATTTAATTAATCTGTCATTTAGTTAATCTTTTAATTGATTTTACTTATCATTCAGACATTTATTTATTTATCTGTTTTGTGGAAAATTAGTGACATGCTCAACTTTGTTCTTTCATGTTATAATCCTTATCAGATTTCTTATTCATAAATTCATTATTCAAAATTGTATTGAATCCTATTTAAGTTTATTCAGTGAATTCTTTCACTAATCTGAGAAATTTGTCATGTCTTGTTTAATTGTTTCTTTCTTATATTTTGTTATAAATTCTTATGTTTATAATTTTGTCAATCAGATTGGAAGTCAGCTTTCATACTGACAACATCCATCCATGTTAAATTGTGTACATATATTCCATGCTGAACAATTAAATTATTTACGCGGTTACCAGTCTTTGTGTCACCAGCTTCTTGCCAGTCAGTCAGTCATTTGGGTATTCAGAGTCAGACTCAGTAGCAGTCATTTGTGTATTGGCATCGTCGCCACATCGTCACCAGAGTATTCTAAGTAACCAGTCAAGGCATCGTCCCTTTTTCCCCGGTTACAGTTCTAATATCATGACAATCAAGGATATAAACTCATATATTAAAATGTTTGAGTATCTGTCTTAAAATATTTTTTGATAATTAATCATAAAACGATGCTTGAGTTGAGTCTTTAGCAGCAATTAACTAAGCCTACGATTTTTCAATCTTCACTAGACTATTGACTCCACTCAATTTACATTGTCGACGGACTTTTTCACATTTTATCTTACCACATTGCTTCAAATAAAAATATGTTTCCAAACATGACTCATTACAGAATTTTTCCAGAGATGCTTAAACATTTTAGATTTAAAAGTCTAGGATGCTCGTTCTTACCATTGTGTGTTACGGAACCATTGTGTGTTACGGAAAGAAACCTTTATTCGTTTTAAGGATGTTTGCTGCTCATGTTCATCCATTTTGATCAGATTTTCGAACTTATCTAGTTTTATCCATTTCACAGCATTGATAATTATTTTTGTCGCACCTCTCTTTTCATTATTTCATTAAACACACTTAAAATGCCATTTGAAATGTTTTTATGAAATTCCTGTTATTCTTCTTTGGTTTTAACGGAAAGAACCTACTAAGACATAACCCATGGGAAATCAAGAGAGGCCCTTTTCCCGCTAAAATTTTAAAAGATTTTATCTTGAAAACGAACACATTGACCCATTAATTTTTTCTGCTTAATTTGTTCAAATGTGAGAGATCTTCAAAGCAATCATAAGGTTTTGAAATCCTTTTTATTTTATATATCAGCAGCGTTCATCCTTAAATACTGTAATGAGGAATTTACGGAAACTGATAAATAATCTACGTCTGAATTCTTTTTTCATAAACAACTAACATGATATGCATTTTGTAGTAAACGGTTATTTGTATATATTTCTGCATACATAATTGTCGAAATGACAGTTTTTGTCGGCAAACGGACACGAACGAATGAAAGTTAGATTTTGGTCTAAGGCATGCGTGTGATTTTTTCGTTAGTTTTTTTTAACTGTAACTGTTCCAGTTTCTAGTTCCGAGCCGACCGATATTTTGTATTCCACATCGGTCTCCATGTAATAATATCAAATAATGTCAATCTAAGAAAAGATATGCAAACACATGTACTGGGACACATTTGGCATTATAGAAATAGCAATTCTAACTTTTTTACAAGAAGATTTAATTAAAAAAATCTTGGTTATATTGCGTTAAAACCAAGGGAGACAAGTCGATAGAAAACCGAGAGGGACAAGTCGAAAGACACGGCAAAACCCAGAGGAAAATAGGTCGATAGAAACGGCAAAACATAGAAAAAAGCAAAGAGGAAATACAAGGGAAAACCACAACAGAAAACTGGAAAACAAAGTGCTATATCCGAAATCGTTTGCACCAAGCTCGCCAACATTGTCATTTGTTAACAATCGTTCGTCTATTTGCTTTGTAAACTGGTGTTCCGCGGAAAAGTTTTAAAAAATTAAGTGCGGCTATAACTAATACATTGTCTTGTCTAAAAGAAAAGCTAAAAAATTGTTGGTTAAAAATCATCTTATAGAAATAGATGTGGCATGATTGAGTAAATAACAGTCGAAATTAAATTTCTTCAGGTCCCATTAAGGCCTTTAATAATTAACTAGAGTCTATACCATAAAGAAAGCTATAAAAGGCCCCCAAATTACAAAATGAGAAATTATCCATAAAACACGATAATCGACATAATCAAATGACAAAATGTTGAAAGAATATCAATAAATGACCATTTAAACGGACAAAGGGTTTTTCGCTTGGGAAAGGCCCATGTGTATGTGGCGAAGTTTAACCAGCTTGGGAAAGCTCCGTCCTTTGCCTAACCTAGAAAACAGTAAAGAGATCATATTTGATGTTTTATAGTGATGTTGTTTTAAAAAACATGACGAGTAACAAAGCTATGCGGACAGAAATTTGAATTTCATTATATCCTCCTTATTAATTCATAAGTTTATAGTTAATTATTTAAAATTTTAGAAAATGAATCATTTTTTTAATTCATATAAGTGATTATAATGACGACAGGATGGATAAGCCATATATGACAAAATATGACAAAATCACAGATTTTATAGCTCATTTGAGATGATTACCTTTGGGTATGATGGTAACATTAATTTCGTAAAATTGAAACGCTAATAGAACAACAATATATGAAGCAAAATCTTCTGACATCCCGTTGTCAGTCGAAGACTCTGCCACGGGTAACGAGGGATTCCTCTCATGGCGGATAAACCACGCCTATAACTGAAGTAATTAAATGGTTAACTTGCAGACGACTTTGACACGTGTAAGGGGCGGAGTTTAACTGTTATTGCCGATCATACGTGGCTAAGATTATGTAGGTGCAGTCTACGAAACGGATTTCAGCTATGCTGGGAGATTAATAGAACAAAACCTAAAAAGTTTGTCCATTTTTGACAATGGTTAATTTGATAAAAATCATGCAGATCGTGGTAAAATTGATCACTACGTTATTTCACTTGGTTTCTATAGTGCGATTTTTTGACATCCGATTTTAATCAGATTGGAAAATGGTTATCTTAAAGACCATATAAGGTCTTGTAATAAATGTATCACAAAATACCAATACAAATTTGATGCATTGTATTGACATTTCTTTGATTTACAACTCGTCAGCAGAGTAAAAGTTAACAATTATAATTTTTTTACTTCTTTTTGTTTAAATTTGGATATTGTCAGTATTGTGATTTTTTTTAGCTTTCATGTCTTTGTGTTAAGATATAATTTCAATTCAAAAACCTTTAGGGCAAAAAGGGATTTATCTTCGCCTGGTATTTGTCAATAGTAACGAGAGGCTCTTAGGAGCGTGTATCGCTCACCTGACAGAGACTCCTCAATGATCCTTGCCAGTAAGGAATGTAGAACAAAATTTCGGTAGTGGACAACTGGCTCATAAGTTTAACAGGAACAGATTTTTTAACTACAACTTCATAATTAGCCAAAAAAGACAAAACCCCCAACAAGAGTTAAGTTATATCCTTGAAAATTTCATCACAGATGGAATTCATCATTCTGAATACTAAGTCAGAATTTAGCTTAAGTATTGGTTTTGAAATATATGCGAAAATCCTATGTCTGATCCCTATGTTTTATTTTTAGTAACGGCAGCCATAATTTTCAATGAAAAAAAAATCAAAACGTAAACTTTGTGCAGAATAACCTAAGTAACAAGCAAACAAAGTTTCATCAAAATCCATAGAGTAGTTTCGGAGCAGAAGATTTTTAAAAAATCAACTTCAAAATTAGCTAAACAAAAGTCTTAAAAGGCAATAACTCCAACAAGAGATAGGGGATTTCCACAACAAATTTCACCACAGATAGGTTTTATCATGCTAATCACTTTCTCCCTGTCAAAATGGCTAAAGTTAACGGTTTTGGAAATATATGCGAAAATCTTCTGTAAGATCCCTAGGTTCTAATTTTAGTAACGGCAGCCATGTTTTTCAACAGATCAAAAATCGATGCAAAAATAGGTGCAGAATACCCCAAGAAACAATCATACAAAGTTTCATCTAAATCCATTAAGTGGTTTCTGAGGAGAAGATTTTAAAAGCTTGAACTTCAAAATTAGCTTAAAAAGGTCTAAAAAGGACAATACTTCCAACAAGAGATAAGGATTTCCACAAAAATTTCCTCACTGAGAGATTTCATCATACTAAACACTTTAACCCTATGCCAGAATTTAGCTAAAGTTAACGGTTTTTGAGATATATGCTAAATCTTCTGTTTAACCCCTATGTTCTAGTTTTAGTAACAGCAGCAAAGGTTTTCAATGGATAAAAAATCTAAAGATAAACATAGTACAGAATACCATAACGATCAATTATACAAAATTTCATCTTAATTCATTTATTTGTTTCAGAGAATTAGATATTTAAAACTTTAACTTCAAAATTAGCTAACAAAAATGTCTTAAAAGGGCAATAACTCCAACAAGAGATAAGAAATTTCCACATAAAGTTCACGGAAGACAGATTTTATCATGCTGAACATTTTTATTCCATGTCAGAATTTAACTTAAGTTCACGGTTTTTGAAATATATGCAAAAATGTTCTGTCTGAACCCTATGTTCTAGTTTTAGTAACGGTAGCCACATTTTTCAACAGATTAATTATCTCAACGTAAAGAAACAATCATACAAAGTTTCCTCTTAATCCATTTAGTAATTTCAGAGGAGAAAATGTTTTAAAATATAACTGTAAAAAATTAGTTAATAAAACGTCTAAAAAGGACAATAACTCTAACAAGAGTAAAGGAATTTCCTTGAACATTGCACTAGAGATAGATGTCATAATTACAAACCCTTTGGTCCAATGTCAAAATTTAGCTAAAGTTAACCGTTTTGGAGATATTTGCGAAAATATATATCTGACCCCCATGATCTATTTATTGTGACGGTAGCCATGTTTTTTAGTAGTTTCTGAGGAGAAGATTTTAAAAAAAACCCTAAGGATTAATCATACAAAATGAAAAGAAAATTTTTCAGCTTAATATGATCTTCAATGTATCAATTAGAAGTTTTTTTGCAATAATTTCAAAACGGTTAGAGATCTACAGATACGTTGAATAATAAAAATATAAGAATAGTTGAACAAAATAAGGCCGAGGTCAAAATCAAGTCCCCCGCAACAAAAAAGTCCTGTAGCCACCACCAAATGTTTTTTAACTTAACAGACAGGGTAAAGTAAACAAAATGCAAGTCTAGCAATGTTAAATAAAAACGGTGAATTTTGATATGTAAAAAATGTATTTCAAGGAATAATACTCAAATCCAAACAAATCGAGGAAATCGGTAGGTGCAACGCGTATTGAAGCCTTACAACATTTTCAGTGGTTTAGAATTTAAACATAAAAAGGAATTTGGATATTTAGAATAATAAGAACGATGTTTTGATCAACGGTAACCAATATAGTCATGATCGACAAAGATATTACATTTGTTTTCTGAACAAATGTTCTGATCTTAGTTTTGTTCCGTCTCCTTGAAAAAGGCTACTTTGTAAAAATATCTGTGTTTTTTGTTTGTTATGGTCCTATTGAGCGTATAGATTTATCATTCTAAGCCGCTGGTTTTCTGATGTGCGGTTTTTAATTCATAATTAATTATTTTGAACGTATTTAACCTGATGAACCAAATACTGTGAAACAGCATTTATTTGGGAGAAATACTTTGAAATTTCATTCTTATTGGAAAACAAACATGACCGCAATGAAAAGTTTTATTGTTTCTGATTTCTTTTAAATTAAATACGATATTTGATAAAAAAAATATATCATCCTGTTGAATAAACGTGCATTTGCAAAATTGTCTTGGTTCTATTATTATAAGGCCGCACATTAATAACTGATGAGCAACACAGGACTAGCCATATGAGCGTCTCATTTGAGATATATATCTTTCTGAACTTTTTTTGCTCAGATAAAGCAATATGAGCCTTGTGGGAGATTAAATCCAACTCAGTAATCAGTTCACTGATTTTCCTAAATTGATGAATTAACTATCCATATTTGTTTTAAACTGTACTATTTTTAAAGGTACACAAATTCTAGGTTTATAGATCTTATAGCATCTTGAAATTTAACAAAGAACGTATATTAAAAGGAATTCGAAGATATCAAAGGGACAGACAGAAATCGTTGTCGGAAGACAGACAAGACCATGACTAACAAAATGAAACAAACGATAAATATAGAACACACACCACTAAACTGAAAACTAAAGCTGGAGTAACACAGGGATATTTTCGCGGTCAGGCGGACTATATCGTAGTCTTTTTATGAACAATTTTTTTTTATCATTTTTGATTTTTAAATGAATTTTGCGTTTGTTATAATTAAACTTTTGAATATAGATGAAGCCTAGTAGAAACTTTCTATTCGTATGTCCCTCAAAATGTCCAAAAATGACATCCCCCCCCCAAAAAAAATTTTGATTTTGTAAATAAACATGTGTATACCAGAACTGGTTCTAGTCCGATACTAATGGCATGACAAAATCTTGATAGTAACTCTAAATTTAACCTGCCTAATCAATTTGTTATTATTGATAAGGTACATGTTACTTTTTAAATAAATTTCTATAAATAACATTTTAAATAATGCAATCAGGCATAATTGATCACATGCTCACGCAGTGCTCAAAATGCCATTGATAAAAATGAATTGATTTTTCTGAATAGTAAATTGAGCAACATCTATAGTTAAGTTGTCTTTCGATAATCATCATCCGTCATAAGCTTGGTTTAATTTTTCTTTAAAAAAACAGACCACTTTTTCGCGGATATAAACTTTCCCGATTTGTAAATCTACCGCGAAAGTCGCGAAAGTTAATAGCACGCGAAAGAAAATGGGTTTCCAATACATCCCTGTGGAGAAAAAACTTGAGACACATCTGTCTCAAACAGCCTTGTATTTAAACTTTGTGTAGATACCTTAAGAAACACTCAGACAAAGTTACATATAAATCCATTAAGAAGACTTTTAAACTCACTTCAAAATTGTCCAGAAAAGGACCATAACTTCAACAGAAGTTGAGGAACCTCCTTGAAATTTTCACCAAGGATAGATTTCATCTTTCAGACTTTCACCTGCGGTTTTTAAGATATGCGAAAATCTTCTGTCAGACCGCTTTGTTCTATTTTTAGTAATGGCAGCTATTTTGTTCAACGGAACAATATTCGAAGCAAAAACGTTGTGCAGAATACCCTAAGGAACAACTAGTCAAAGCAGCCACGCTGCATATCCCCGCGCTACTCTGGTGTTTGATGTTATAAAAAGAAATAAGTAGAAG
>JAULBM010214544.1:0-28284 GCA_032357055.1 Geukensia granosissima
TTTTATACCCCTAATGAAGCGTGAAAATTGTGGGCATTTAAATTTTAAAATTTGCTTGTGCAAAGTGTATCCCATGAGGGGCAGACAACTATATTTTAAAATGCGACGTTTCTTTTGAGGTTCAGTATAGTTTGCAACAAGATTTTGTGAGGTTGAAAAAGGTTGTATAAAAAAAAAGATCAAATATAATTTTTGGTGTCAAAATATAATGGATTGTTCAGAATAACTTTACGAATTTATTCTTTGTTTTATAAAAATTTATTGTCATGTATGAAAAATAATCGAAAAATACTTTTTTCACAAGAATTCTACATGTGAAATGTAGTGAATATTCAATACCTGAGCAATTTTCTTGAAAACTACAACCAGTTTTCAAGTCCACAGACATAGTTTTTGACTTAAACATATGATTAAACCATCTGTGTTACTCAATAAACCATCTGCGTTACTCAAATCTCTAAAAATATTTTTAACTGTAAAATTACTGTCTGTAAACCTCACATCATGGATAACCTGGCATCCTGGGGAAAAATTTTCGTTCCATAGATTTCACTACAATATTACACCAGGTCAGAGCTAGTGACTTCTCATTTGCGATTGGTCTCGTAATATCTGCCATATTTGAGAATTGCACTGACCAAAGTGACGTCATTGTTTACAAAACACAGAAGTGACGTTATACATTTTCTTTTTCTGTTTTCTACCGTTTATAAGCATAAGAATATAATATTTAAGTATCTGCAATAAGTATTTAAAAATATAGGTAATCTATTGGGACACAAAAAAATCAAATAAAACACGTGAACAAGAATTCTAAATCGTAATCGGTAATTTAGTGGAGATTCCATCTATATTCATTTGCCCTGACCTGAGTCTATATCCGAGAGATCCCGAAGGAAGATCGCTTCGGATATTGACCAGGAACCCAGAATAAGGAGACGGGTAGAAAGACACGGCAATCTAGACAACATGAACAATACGAAACATTAAACATAGTGTATGTATAAAACTACGAATAAACATACAATTACCAACAAGGACAACCCCACAAAAAACTGGGGTGAATCCGGATGGACCGGAAAGTAAGCACTTCTTTCATCTTTAACGACAACCATCGAAGTGTAAATTTTTCAAACCTGCGTTAGTCTATTAAGGGGAACATTGAAGGCTTCAAGAGGATAGAGACTCCAGCCGGTAACATTTTTGTCTCCAAGAAATGTTTGAACGCTCTTTATATTTAATTGTAATGGCAGTTTTGTTCAATATGCTGGGATTTCATCTTTCAACTTTTTTGTTTGCTGATATGAATATATCTAGAAGACACGCTTTATCCCACAACTTAAACAGACAACTTATTAGAGATATATTGTTCTTAAGTTGTTTTAGATAATTTTTTTACCACCTAATGGTCAGGTTCCCTCCACATTTTATCTATTTGCCTTTTTGGCTTTTAAACACTTTTCCTAATGGTTTTTCGATTCTTTTTCCAATTAATTTTAGCATTTATCTAATTCATTTGAAAAAAATGTCTAATTCATTTTGAAGACATTGCCATATTCATTTTTGATATCTTGCCAAAATCATTCCAACTTTGAAAAAAAAACAAATTTAAAACATAATGAAAGTTCACAGACATCAAATGAACCTTTACAGAAATGTATTGTCATCAAGAAAGTTGTCTTATGATCATCAATCTGCATTTGCCATCGTAACTTAAATTGGTATCACTAGTTGTTAGACTATACCAGTTGACCGGTACATAAATGTCAATTCATTTTCTCCATTTGTCTTGAATACCGTTCCTTTACTGGTTTTAAATAATATCGATTTTTACTAAACACTGGATTTGATTTACTATCAAGACGAGTGCCACCAGAGGAGCATGAGTTGTTGACTTTTACGAATACCTGAACTAACCATAGGTTTAAAAAGACTCATGTCACTCCAGCTTAAATTGTCAGTGTTATGCTGTGTGTACTAGAAGTAATTCGAAGATAACGAAGGGGCAGACTGAAATCGTGAATTCAGAAGAGAGACAAGAGCACGGCCAAGAAAATGAAACGAAAGACAAACTTAGGACACTCAACACTACTATGTTTGTCTTATGTTTTATTTTGTTGGCTTTAGTCTGATCGGAGTACCTAGACAAACTAAACAGTCATACGATGCGATGCGAATTAAACGCAACCTGTTTTTGTATGTTACAAACCAAGGCGCGAACATACGGCGTAAAGATGGTAAGCTACATTGATCTGTACGGGTAAGTTTGAATCAAAAGATAGACCACTCGGGCACCCAGGCCCCAAATGGTTAGATTTAAAAAAAAATGCAACAGACAAAGCAAAGAATACTATAAACGTCAGTAAACATAGCTATAGGTTGGTCGATACAGAATGTATTCAAATACTGGAATTTAATTAACACTTAAAGCATAATGCATTATCATATTTTATTGAATTTCTATTTTGTTAGAAAACGTAGATTAAAGACAAATACTCGTGGTCACTTCAGTGTTAACCTCTCGGACCTGAAATAAAACATATTAAAGAATGTAAATTTTGAAAATTTGTATAATAATACATGTATATACTGGCATAAGAATACAAACAATGCGCATATTAAAAATAAAACTAAATATGCAGGAACAAAAGTCTTTCAATAAATCCACCAATTAAATTCTAAGTATGTAAATAAAATTAAGTAATAATATATATATTCGACTGCAAAAACATGTTTACCCATTTTGCATCCTTATTTTCTAAGGATACGTAACATTAGCATCATTGAACCAATAATTCATAAGATCTGCTTAAAGCCCAGTGGCATAAACCATGTCTCAAGCAGACAAATTATGATCCAGCGCTGTGCATGAAATACATTGTGAAAATAACTTTCTTTCTGTTTAGAAATTTCAAATATCTTATATCTAAGCAGAAGCGATTTTTATACTATAAGTTTCTGTTATTATTTTATTTAAATTTGCACATCAGTTTCTATTTTCAAGATCATGAATGGAATTTCACCTTTGCTGGAGGCTTTCTTGGACCTTATATTAAATATTTTACTGTTTTTCTAAAAAAAAATTGGAGTATGATCTTCTTGACCACATATATTTCCTTTTGTATATTATCAGGACGGGAAGGGAAAACTTGAGTGTCATACAAAGTAAGTGATTACACTAATAGTACTTTAATCTAATAAAACCTAGTCTTCTTATGTTTCTTCTAAATTTTCTCGGAATGATTAGGAATAAGTGCGATAGGGACCTTATTTTGCCAACAAACTTTAGAGGTTGACGCTGCTTATAATTTAGGTTTTTCAACTTTTTATTATCCTTAAGTGTTTTTACAGTGATGTTTGTCTTTCGTTTCGTTCTTTTGACGATGATCTTGTCAGTCTTTTGAGGTGAAGGAAGTCCACATTTTAATAAAGGAACATACTATAGTCATTTTCGTCCACCAAGCAAGGTAATATTTTAGAATAGATAAAGGTTTTGACATTTTAAGTCTGTTTAGATGCAGATATTATAAACCCTAAGCATATGTCTTTCCCAAAATCTTTAAGGACCGCATCCACAACACTAAAAAACAAAAGTACGTCGTAGGCGAGGTTATATGACAGCTCATAACTAACCCTGAAATTCTATTTTAAATAATATTTGATAAAATCAGATGAAAATTGCAGTAAGGACTTCTTTATGCAAAGCAATATGACCTTATTTATGCAGTGTATTGATATTGGTACAGTTACTTACATCCTGTACATTTGCAGTTGTACATGTCGCAATCTCCACGGTCACAGCCAGCATCTCTGCAGCACCTGTTACAAGATTTATCTCCCCACCGACTAGGACAACCGTTTTCTGTGATATGACACTGCCTGCCTGTCATGTAAACTGTTTGACCGTTGGTCTCTGGTAGAACTAGAAAAATAATTAATTAGTTGAATCATTATAAGGCAATGCAATTTTGAAGTATTTTCCTCCTGCTCTGTTCAGAAAAAATGATGAGATTAAAAAAGAAAACCAAAAGGTCGAGATAAGAGACATTACCAACCGTAAAAACGACAGATTGATTGATTGATTGTTTGAATGTTGCTTAACGTCCAGTGGCAAGTATTTCATACATATTCAGGACGAGAGCATATTAATGAATGATGATGATGAAACCTACTTTGTACTAGACCGACACGCTGAGCCTGATTTTTAACGTGCTAGCTCACGAAAGCAGGGTAGGGCAGTAGATTGAGCTTAAACAGCTGGCCATTAACGACCCTTCATTACGAAGTGATACAAAGAGTCTTTAACGTACTGAAAGTTAGGACGTTCTCCTAATACGGATCCAGACTGTTTTGCGTTAAATCAAAGAAAGCAAAGCAGTTTAAAAATCATTCAACATCGTATCCAATGCATATAGAATACCTGAACAATTATATGAGTACTTTTCAAAAACATCTGCTATTTCTCTAAAATGAATGCACTTAATTCCTCTGAGCATACTTTATGTGCTAATACCTACGATCAGATGTCTAGTTTTCAAATACGAGATGTCATAAAAGACAGAATATTCTACGATCAAATACCACATTGTAAATAAACGTGAAAAATAAATTGCAATGTCACACATGAGTAATTAACTGAAAACTAGAGTCTCTTTATTTTTTCCTTTATTTTTATGAACATTTAATTATCTTGCAAACTTTTGCCCAAATATTTAAGATTTAACCATTACAATTTTTTTAGTCTTTCCTGTTAACTTTACTCCATTTTTAAGATAAAGAACACCATGTTGAAGATATTAACATCGTAAGTTTGGACTCATATTGATTTTTTATCTCCTTAAATTGAAATCCCATTTTTTCAAGATTCATTAGATTTTTCACAACATATTACTATCAAAATGATAATGCCAACGTTAAACAAAGAGCCGAAATCATTAATAAAAATATTGGATAAAATAGGTATCAATAGAACCTTGGTAAAAACCTATGCGTACTCCTCACATATATATCCCACATAGTGGTTAAATGGGGATTTATTTCAAATCATTTTTTCATTATGTTTTCGTGATCACATCACTACCATACTTTGCATTTCGTGCAGCAAGAAATAAATCTTGGAGTCAAACACCGGTTCTTGCAGTTTCAGCTGTAAATACTGTAAGAACTTACCCACAATGCTGATGACAAACAAAAGGGCAAGAACGGCGTATTTCATCGTTGATTTTTATTGGGAAAGGATCCTGGAATGAAAAATGATAGTTTAATTACATAAAAAGTTTCGTGTTGTTATTTTGAATTATTTATTGTCTTTTATGCATCCATACTCGTTTTACCATCGGCAATTTAAAACAGTTGAAATTTAAAAAAAAATGTTCTATTTTTCATTGCAATGTGGGAAAAGGCACCATCGGCCACAGGTAAAGAAATCATTAGAATTTGAACGGAATTCAACTGCAATTCTAGAATTTTATTAATCGGATATTTCTATGAAAATAAACATGTAATCAAAGACAAAACTACACTTATCCTGATGACGTTTCCTTTGCTTACTGATTTGAAATACTCACTCTGCAGGGTTGGTTGTGAAAGATATAATTTGTCGTTCACATTTTATACTTCAGTCTAACTAGCCCTGATCGTTATCTAGAGAATATTAATTAATCTATCCAGCCTCAAGAAAAATACTTCATAAGATACTAAAATGTTTTGAAGGCAATTCAAAACCTGCTTACCTAAGCATGAACTATTTCCTCGAACCTAATTTTCGTTCCACAAAGAAATTGAATTTTACAATGTTATATCTGGTCAAATAGAATACTTTCTTTTCCGATTAATTAATTAATTATTTAATTAATGGCCATCGCACAATATCACAACCATATTTAGGACAAGCTTGTCAGCCTGTCTTACATTTCGATTTGTTCTTTATTTTCAAATATTTAAAAATGAAAAGCTGTTGGGTTTGAAAATTGACATTTATGAATGGAAAATCATGCAGGCCACATCTTCTTTTTTTATATTTCATATCGAATCTTACCACATTACATATAACGACAAAATATTATCTTGAAAGAAGAGCAGATCGGTGTTGGACATGGACAATTCCCACAGGTTTTGAATTTTTGATTGCTACCGAAAATTGAAATTCTCTCAACTGGCTACTACAGAAAATTCATACGTAGATCTTTACTAAAACTTACAATAGATAGTATTTTTCCACATACTTTGCCGACATTTAGTCTGTATCAAGGCAATTCAATAAAATAAAAACAAATATGTATGCCATCGTCCTCGTTTTCGAGTTTCTGTAGGTACAATACAGCTTATTTTACAAATGTTATAGAAGGAAAATACACATTTCAGTTGATATCCTGTACCAGTAGATAGAATTTTGAAACAGAAATAATTTTAAAGATGGCTTTTATTTTATGCTTTCAGAAAAAAATTGGGGTAACCGGTCCTGTCTATGCGGTACCAAACAAAATGTCCGAAATCATAAAACAATTTTTAGTACAATCTATGTGATAAAAAATTGGACGAGCTATTCAACTTTAAACAGTTTCCAATTCTTATTTTCAAGAAGAATTTGAATGAATTAAATAAGTGTGAGTTTACAGCAAAAACATTTATAATAGCTGGAAGAAATATCAAATTGTTATGAAAGAAAATACAAACAAATAACATTTATTTCTGTAATGTTTGCAAATTTAAGACAAAAACTTACAAGAATTTCTATTTATACAAATGCTTAATGGATATGTACAGTGAAAAATTGTTGATCTACCTTAAGAGCTTACAATTAAGAAATGATTCATAGCAGCCGTAAGTTTGTTGATGATTTTAACATGGACTGGAGTTTTTTTCATATTAATTTTATTATGAGCATTAGCGATTGATAAAATTTGTAGAACGATGACAGTCCATGTTAAATTAGAAAAAAAACTTTTGGCTGCCATGAATTATTTCGATTCTGATACTATGAATACGTTAATAGTAAGAAAAATACCGTTGTGCACAAAATGCATTATGACGTCGCAAATTTTGTGCTCAGAACATATTGTGAAGTCAAAGCACGTGCAAGTCATAAGTGTATTTGAGATTTTAACTTGGGTAAATCCTGTTGACGTTTTCGACACCATATTGAAACAACGATTTTAAACTACAAAGATTGTTGCAAAACACTGGTCACATATTTAACCTGCGACGGACAGTGGTTGAGAATGATTTACCAATACCAATAATTTACCTGACAAATAAATGGATTTAAGCACATGTGAAACTAAAAAAATAAAATGTAAAACAGGTAAACACCCCTTTCATTTTGCTGTTCTCTTGCATGTCGCTGTAAAATGTCAACAGTGAGCTAAAGTCCGATAGATTGAAAAAAGATCAAGTTGACCCCTAGTGTCAACATTAGCGATACACTCTCATTCATGAAGAACTTCCTAACATTAAGTCCAACAAAGAATCTTCCAAAAACTATTTAGAAGAAATGGATTTAATTTGAAAGAATGCATGAACAGCTATTAAATATTACAAAATGCGTGGCGGTCAATCAGGATTATCATTATATAATAACGGTCCTCTGAAGAGGTGAATATCGAAAATTGTCAACCTTATAAGGGTTATTTTGGAAGGATTTTGGCACGAAGGATATTACCTTTTTGGGGTTGATCATTTTAGATATTCACTGATGCCGTAAATGTTATATTATACCGAACGAACATTTGACATCTTTGCCGAAATTTTGCATGTTTTGTCTGTATCAAGGTAATTCAATAACTTAAAACAAATATGTAATGTTAAAATTGTGCACCTTGGGATTATTAACTGGACGTCGTTATTTTCAAGTGTTATCCGCCGGGTAGTAAAAGGGTCATTACATGGATCTGTATAATTGTAGCGGTTATAAACTAGACATTGTGATTTTCTTGTGTTATTCACTGGATAATGATTATTAAATGAAGATGTGTTATTGTACATGTAGGGGTCATTAACCGTTGATGGCAATTCAATAAAAAATATCCTGATTATTTGTGTCACGTGACCATCCTTTATTCAATTTTATACATTCTTTAGTATGTAAGGTACAATAATAGACATTATCTCGTGATCGAAAGGGCCAACGCTATAAGAAAATTTAGAAGACAGGTGATAACACACCGCATTAGAGAAAAATGGATATGGCCTTAATGCTTTTGTAAATAGAAAATATTTTGTGAATTTCAAGGAAAATTCGAAAAAAACTCATGATTATATTATCATCTTTAATTCCCTGCAAGGTATTTAACAATGAGCCAATGTCCCGCACTAAGCAACGGGATCAAAAAGGGCTCTAACGTCAACATAAGCTGTACTTATCTGCATTTATCGCTAACTGCTACTTGCGGGTTTTTATTTATTTGTTTGCAGAAGGTATCAATAAACCGAAACAAAAACAACTTGTTTTTCCGAAATTTACGTTGCGTCTTCTATTCTTGATTTATTTATTCATTATCTATAGATTGTGTTCCCGTTGGTATATGGATTATTAGGCATCGAACATTCTGTTTTCTCGTGGTTGGAGTGCAGTCTCTCACATTTACCCCCAGATGGTGACCTTTTCATATTTATCTGTTTTAATACGAGGAGCATAAATGGGAATTAATACTTTAGCCGTCACTGTTTCCCCTTTCTCAGCAACCAATTTCTGTTCTTGAAAATCGAATTACATATATATTTTAATATTGCTCAACTTGTCTAGCTTATGGTACCAGAACATATTCATAACTAGCTTTAAAAATAGAAAAAAAATCACATTTGGTGAAAAGTTCCTATGTGTCTCTGAAAACACAACTAAATCAAATGATTTTTTGTTTCATAATGTTGACCAAAGCGTTGTCTGTTTTCTGTTTTATCTATTTTTATCTGTCTCCCTTTGGTATCTTCGTGTTCGTTTTTACTTGTTAATGCTACATTGTATCATTTTTAACGAATTTTTAATGATTTTAGTTAACTTGAATGATTCATTTTAGTAATTTAAGACATATTATGTCATCATAATTCACGCTTCGTTGCTTTTTATCGGAATATGATTTATAACTTAATATATAAATAAACAATCCCTAACACTTTTCCAAAAAAATTTAATGTTAAAACATTTTGTATGGGTTCCGATTCGTCTTTCGACTTTCGACTTTGGCGTTCACACGATGCGATGTTATTTGAAAGCGAGTCGAATGGAAAAGTTGAATGAAAAATCGGATGAAAAATTGCATCGTGTGAACGCTCCTATAGGACACATCTCTGGTGTGGTTTTTTTTTTTTTTTTTTTTTTGCTAAAATGTGGATATAAACAGCACATATTGCATTATTCAAAGTTCTGTACCACATTATCCGAAGAGGCAGTTCGTTTGAGGTTTCATTTTTAGTCCAAATGGTGAATTTCAGATATCTATTTTTTGCATTGTTTGTATTATAATTTGCCTTTAGAATTCAAAGTAAGAAAATAAAGATATAGTTTTATTTTATTAGCTATGGCATTATGGCGTCAGAATAAGTCATAATGGTACTCTTTGAGGACAGAAGAAAATGGCGAAACATACTCTTTTAGGATATTTTATTGTTAATTTAGATTCCTCCACATTCTGTATCAAGAAAATATCTATGTAAAAAGAATCCGAAGATACCAAAGGGGCAGACAGAAATCGTTAAGTCGAAAGACAGACAAGCCCATGGCAAACAAAATGAAACGAAAGACAAACATAAAACACACAACACTACACTGAAAACTAGAGCTGGAGTAACACGAATCCTATAAAAACAGAGTGTAAATAATGTAACAGGTCAATAAACATAATCATATTAAATAATATCTGAGTGCAAGCGTGTCGACATATTTACCGCATTGATAAAGTATCACAAAAATCAGGATCATTGCGACATTTTTGATTTTTTATTGCATCTGCTTTTGCCATTTGAAATCGTGTATGTAGACAACTAGACTATTCTGAGGCTCTTATCTATCAGCTATTTAAATATAGCTAATAATTTTTCATTTTAATATTGCAAAATTAAAAATTTCCTAAATATTAGACCAAATATAAGCCTTAGAGACCTATCCTTACCGTATAATTAACCTTTGATGAGTGTTTAATTATATTTCTATCCCTAAAGACAAATCGGAAAATTAACATATTTATTGTTATTAAAATGTCGTGTGTGTCATCTGTTTCATATGTAGCAATACCACATTCATATCTAGGAATAAATATTTAATTATTATAGGTCAAAAAGTTAAATTTGTGATTTCATTGTTTTTAAAGAATAAATTTATCAAGCAATAGCAGGCAAGTTCGAAAACAAAAATTCCATATATAATTTTACTTTATTCTTTATTAAACATTTGCAAGTTAAATACGGACCAAATGCAAAAAAATATAAAATATAAAAATGAAATTAATAAAGGATTTTTTTTCAATGGCAGTACAACAATCCAATGAAAATAAAAGAGTACTGATATGGAAACTTATTTTGCAGCAATCGTCATGGTTTGCTTTTAGATTTTTTTTTACTTAGACTTACATTCGTAGGTTAGAGATTCTTCAAACTCAAACTGTCCCGTTCGTCGTAATTTTTGATGATTTTTTTTTTAATTTTAAGTCAACAATCGGTGTATTTTGAAAAGTTTCAACATCCGAATTTCAATTATTTTCTTTAATATTTAGACTTAAATGATAAATACAAAAAATTAAAGTTGAGTGCATCTTTTGTTCTGGTGCTATATCACATTCGATCAGTACACTAAAATCATGATGGTGAATAATTTGAAAGATTAATTTAAGCATATTAAATAATCATGCTGTCATACACTCTTTATCGCCATATATGTTTAAACTGAGAGGTGATATCTAAATATATTATTATCAACAATCTGGAAAGTTCAACGTCAACCGGTTTTATACAAACATGACAAAAGTAAATCATTTTGAAGCTAAGGTATTTTATTGACGAATTTGTTTTATAGCACTGTAGACATTTTTAATCATTCTGTATCCTTTGTTTTCAAATTTCATTAAAATTTTACCTTTGATGTGTGTTAATTGCATTTTTATTCCAGAAGGAATTCATTTTATTATAATGGAATTGTTTAATGTCATTTTCTTTAGCATCAACGGGAAACCATATTTAAACATTGAAGTTCACAAAAACATTTTTTTTGTTTCTTTTTTTTAATTATTTAAACAATATTTAAGCAATTCCCATTATATATGGACAATCCAATGACAATCCGCGATTCGTGTTTTAAGAAAGGTACGTTTAAACGCAAGGGTTGGTTTTGTAGTACCGAAACGTTATTTAACTTTGAACGGTATTAAAGTAAATGAAAGAATAAAGTAAGTAGCTAGGGCAGTTTATTTAAACAAAAATATCAGAAATTTATTTTTCTGATTTGTTAATTTGTTACAGGAGAATAAACAATCTACATTAAAATATTGCGTTTTGTTGTGGTCAATAAAGTAGCTGTTTCTTTCTCCATTAAAAATCATCAATTGTTTTGCATAATGTTGAATCAAGACATCTTTTTCAGGTTATCAATGAAAACAATAGCATGTTCTTTAAAGATCAAGATCGATAATTAAAATAAGCATATTTGATAGGCATTTATATTGAATATAAAAAAGGAGATGTGACATGACTGTCCATGAGACAGCTACCATTCAATTGACAGTAGAGTTTAAATTTCTACAGGTCTCATTATTGCCTTCAACCATAAACCAGAGTCCATACCATAACGGAAGCAATAAAAGGCCCCGAAATACAAAATGTGAAACTATACATAACCAAAGTTCAAATGTTTTGTGGATTATCTTCGTGGCGTTATCAAAATATCAAATTTCTGATGTCTACAGACACATTATAAGTGATTTTCGTGTTATAATATTTTCGTTCGTATTAATTTATTTTTATCTGATTTAACATATATGTATGCAAAAATAAAAATTTGTGAGTCTCATTTTAATTCCCTATATCCTTTTAAGGAAAATGATACATAACTGACTCACCAAAAGTGGTTACACGATAAAAAGGAGTCAAAGTCTTCGTTTTCCAACAAAAAAAAACTTTCTTAAAATGTATAAATCTACATTAAAAGTTCTGAATATTTAATAGAGATCTATATACGGTATATGGTATATAAATATTATGGGTCTAGTGTCCTTTACGCGAGGTCATTAAGTACTATTAGGGGACAAATATTTTTTATATTATCATACAATTAACCTTTTATGTATATTAATAATATTTCTCTCCCTAAAGACATACATAACTAATATAAATTTATTCATTCTTATATATGAAAATAAAATATTCAATATCTGCTTCCGCAGGTATGATACGGTTGTCCGTCATATGGTAACGATATGTAAATGGGATGATGCATTCGTAATCTAGTAAGTATTGTAGTACGCGCCTAGCAGACGACGTCATTATTTTTCAAATTATTATTAAATTCGACAATAAATGGCTTAAAATTATATAGAATAGTACATTAATAAATTACAGAACCTGATTTAATCAGAAAAGAAACATTATCAAGCATAAAACTGTTTAGTAGTTCAACATTATGAGCTTAATATAGAAATAGTTGTAAACAAGGAGATTTGCAAAAATATCCTAATATAGTTTAAATGTTCGCAAAGGTTGTGTTACATTTAAAAGCAGGTTTTGATTTGATGTATGATGTCTGTGTCATACAATTCCGGTGTGGAATACCCATTTGAGACAAACTTAAAACAAATTAAAGGATAAAACAAATACAAAAAAGGCCTGGAATTAATGAACTCCATTACAAAACAGGACTGGGATCGGAGCTCCTGAAGGGTAACACCCATTGCTGAATCTTTTAACGCTAATTCGGGTTAACGACAATCCGAGAAGAGGTCAACTAATTGTTAAATAACCGGTAACAGGTCCATATCTATTCTGATTTATACGAATATTGGAATACATCAAGAAAAGAGAAAGACAGTTGATACCTAGTGTAATGTAAACAATTTATTGACAACTTGACCACCAGACGCAAAAAAAAAATGTTATCAACAAAAAATAAACGTCATTCATATGTCATATTCCGAGTAATATTCGGAAAAATCATAATGATGTATTTTTAGAAAAGTTTTTTCCATCCTGAATATTTGAACGTGCATTTGCCATTCGTTTTCTTAAAGTAAAACCAGAGGGAGCCAAATACGCCAAAATTTGTATTTAGAATAGAGTATAGTTGCTAGCGTAGAGAATATAGAACTCTAGTTATAATCTGTGAGCTTGGGTCACCTGGCGAGCATCGCCACCCTGGTTATAACCACGGATGATTTTTAATGTATCAGTATCTCTTCTAAATGACTGTAGATGTTACGGGTAAATATTTATAAAACATGTATATAATTTGGGATAAGCTATATATGCCAGGTACAAATATGCCAAAAAATAACGTGTAATTTGATCAGTTGTATTCACAAAATAGAAAAAAAATTACTTTTTGTTCGGTTTGACCAATGTTATAATGTATTAAACAATCTTTGAGATTAAGCAATGAGGATCGAAATGATTCCTTTTAAAACATCGAGTTGTGGTTATTCCTTTCGTCTTTGTTGATCTTTTTAGCAATTGTTCTCTGTAAGAATAAATTGGTTATTGGTACGTTGGATATACGATTGACGGCAATGTAACGACCAATGCGAATTATGCATTCTACCTATAAGATGCGGCAAATAAATTAACAATTCCATTGGAGCAGCGGTTTTAAAAGGTTGGACACAAATGCTAAAGCCAAACGACATTCAAATGACTCCAAGTGTTGAAATACTAGTACACTCTGTTTCTTATCGTAAGGTGAACTAAAAAAACATTTTGTAAATTTATTGGTAACAGTTAAAAATAACACTGTATCTCATTAGGTTTTTTCGAATCTCTGGATTTGTAAGAGTTGTATCCTATATGCGACGGTATATTCATATAGTAATAAAGGTGCAAATAAGGTTTTAATGTTTTTATATTATATTTCAGCAATAAAGGACGAGGGTCGTTAAAGCCCATTTTTGGCCCAAAAATTCGGCTAAAAAATGAAAGTTGGCTAATGTCTATAATTTTTTATTTTTGTATTGAATAATGTCTATGAAAAAAAATCCAACAGAATTTTTAGTTTAATTAGTTTTACAATGGTCACATGACACATAGCAAATGTTTTAAATGTGAAAATACTAAAAAATTGATTAATTTGATGCAATATTTGATACTGCTTTGTCGATTTTAATATAGATCGCACAAAAACATCACAACCAAATTTTGAACAGTAAAAGATCTATCAACTACAAATGTTTGGCAAAACTATCTTCGTAAATTTTGTGTGCGATCATATCTATTTTAAACAAAACACCTCTAACATTTGAGTATTTTTACCGAAAATGTTAATTTCTTGTCAACATTGTCTAATATACCCTCTCATTTTGTCGAAATGACGAAAAGTATCCAAGAAAAAGTCATGAATTATTAAAAGACAATTATTAAACAGCATTTTTACAATAATTTATCAATTTGGCACAAAAGCTAAATTTGGGCCAAATATGGGGCTTAACATACCTACTCCTTTAATGCAGAGATCAAACTTTTTATTTAATTATCAATGGGCATCAGAATATTTTTTCTTTTGGTAAATGTTATGGATTGTGCGAAAAATAGCAATATATAAGGTTTTCTCAAATTACAGCTATATTGAGACACTGTCCCACATGGGAGATAACTCTTGCAAAAACATGCAAATTACTAATGCATCCCCAATTACGAAAATCGGGAACAGGCAAGTTAGATAATCTCATGAAATTAAACAGTTAAAAAATAATAAAATGTGTGTTTTTATGACCTGAGCAACCTCACATTGAACATGTTGATTCCGACCACCATGTATATTGAGGCTTTGATAGAATATTGATTGAATTTTCATAGAAGAGAACTGCATTTTTAATCTGTACAAAGTTTAAACACTAAAAAACAAAACACATTTCGAGTTGTCTCTCTTGTAACAGGTGTGAAATTTAAAATGATACGTCTTCTTTATCTTTAAAGAAAATGGCAATGTCACTTATTTTCCTAAGTAATGTTATGTTCAATTGATAAAAGTCTTCTCTAAATGAAAAAGTAAACTCTTTGCAACTGGCAAGAAATGACAGTAATTTTAAAATTTAAACCTCAAGCTAAACTTTTAACACATAATGAAATAGAAAATTAGAAATAGAAAAAGAAACAGCTTAACTAATGCAGTGCACAGTCCAAAAAAGGATGTTTATTATGTCTTTCTTATATATATTCCATATTCTTCGTTTTAATTAGAATAATAATTTGATACGCTTGTTTACGGAGTTTATCAACATAATGGAACAAATGTCTCAATAATTGAATATATTTAAAAACCTAATTACTTTGTACTTAATGTTTCTATAATGTGTTATATTTTAATATTACAATCTGGCAGTTTAAGACCACGAGTGATAATATTTTAAATGTTAAAACGGTTTTATTAAATTCGCGGATCATCTATTTAAACATACTGACTAGCATAAATAAATCAGAAACCGCTTTTCGACCTTTGTCCTAAATATGTATGTCTTAGTTACTGTAAATTCAGAAATTATTGCGAAAATTGCGACAGGGTTGGAATTGCAATAATTTAACCTCGCATTTCAAATTTTTTCACATGTTTGAAGAAGTCGCAATTTATAAAACTAGCATATCGCAATAATTAATACACGCAATAATTTCAAAACTTACAGCATTTAAAAACCTATGACTTTGTACTTAATGTTTCTATGATGTGTTATATTTTAATGTTACAATCTGGCAGTTTAATACCACGAATAATATTCTATTTGTTTAAACTTTAAAACCACGGATCATCTACTCAAATATACTGAATTGCATAAATAAATTGTAAAGCGTGATAACTCGAACTTGGTCCTAAATATGTATGTCTTAGTTATAAGATATTCAAGTCAAGTTATAATCATCTGATCTTATGCATCAAGTACCATGGGTTCTTTTATTTTTTAATTTGCAATGTCCACCCTTTTAAATCTGTATATAGAATGCTTTGAAAAATAACAAAACATCGGGAATAACAACAACACTTACAGGTATCAAAATTACAAATTTTTAATCATTTTACATAAGTTCAGTTGAACAAATTAAATTAAAATCAGGTAATTATAGAACAATATCTTTCGTTATGAGCCGTTGATATTTGATTTACTACACTTTCGATATTAAATGTTCAGATTTCTTACAAAAACTTTACTTAAAAAACAGAAAAATATAGGGTAAAGAACAAGGAGACCAAACTTAATCTTTGTAAGAAACGGACGGAATTGTTGAATTAAACTCTACTATTAAGGGTTTTAACAAAGATTGTACCCAGTTCGTTTGACGAACTTTAGATCGCCTCACACAATTAAACCTGTTACTTAAAGTTAAGCAAAATCTTGTCGCAAAACATTTAAATGCACAAACATGTGAGGAAAATATTAACATTGTGTTCTGTTTTTAGAAGAAAGCATTTGAAAGTTTGACTGGAAATTTAAACGATTATCTTGAGGCTTTGTATGTGTATAGGTTTAAATTATTTTATCCCATTAAAAGTGAAAAGATTTCCATAAACTTTCTAAAATGACATTTTAAAGCAGTTAGGGAAAGAAAAGAAGGGGTATTCTGAAATCGATAATAATATGAAATTCAATTCTTCAATGCACTTGGGAGAAGCCATTCCACTGAATTTAACTTCCTATTTCGATCTTTTCTCGTTACGAGTCATTTTTCTACGTTTGTGGATCTCATCTATACTAAATTTTGGTTCTTATATTCTGATAAGAGGCTATTCCTTAAGAAACTTTATAGCAAAAGGAAACAACACTGTTAAATGATGTACTTTAGAAAATTCGAAAAAAAAATGGCCACTTACGTTCTTAATGCTACTCTGTATAAACTGCTTCTGCATTTGAACATGTTTTTGTCTTAAACTACAAAAATACAGATGAATAACAAACAGTACCATTACCATATCGAAATTGTGAATTTTTTCTAAACCATCAAAATATTAAGTAAAAGTGCGTATTAAATTGATTGAATAACAAATGAGTATTTGGAAAAAAAAACTTCATGTTTTAGGGCAGTTGTTGAAAATATTTCATGGAGCTACGGAGGCAATATTTTACGTATCAGCTTGCATTTGTGATATTATTATTATTATTATTTTGGGCTGACAAGCCGTTCCCAATGCTATTTGAACATTTTACTACGTAATATTAATTCGTTCCCTAGATGGAAAAAATATAAATGCCCAAAGAAAGAGGTTAATGTACTTGGTGAATGTATATATAACGGACCATACCTTTTTCAATTTGAAAACTTCCTGAGGAAACCAAATAACCAGTAAGTAAATATTTTTAAAAGAAAAATTAATTTTAGTAAGAAATATTTTTTATTCAAAAGGATTCGAAAAGTAAAGCCCTGTGATTTTTTTAGATATCTTTCCATTAAAAGGAACCATTATTTCTTTTTCATTTTCAAATTCTTCGTCAGTCAATCCTTATTTTTTAGAATTTCCTTTTTTTTTTAAGCATTTAAAAAGACGAAACCCACATTTCAGTGCAGGGGATTTTTTAAGCTGTATAATTAATATGCTTAATTGAAAAAATATGTCCTGAGTTTCCGTCTGGAACCATAACGCAATAAAATTCCATGCTTTAGTTGTATCTGTGAATTATTTAATTTGTATAGTTTTAGTTAATTTGAAAAACAGTAGGTACGTTTAGCCCTTTATTTGGCCAAAATTTTAGATTTCGTTTCACAATGATAATTTGTCGTGAAAATGCTGTTAAATGATCGTCTTCTTATAATTCGTAACTTTTTCATATATATTTGCTGTCATTTCGACAAAACGAAAGGGTATATTTGACTGTTTAAACAAGAATGTAATATTTTTTTGTAAAAATACTGAATTCTTAAACGTGTTTTGTTCAAACTGAATTTGATCGCACCAAAACATCACAAAGATATTTTAACCAAAGATTTGTACTTGAATGATTTTTAATTGTGCAAAGTTTGGTTGTGATGTTTTTGTGCGATCTATATTCTAATCGACAAAAATGTAATAAATTAAGTGATTTCTTATAATTTAATATATCCCCGAAGGCGGCAAGGTGTAGAAATAGGCCGTTCGGTTTCTCCGCCTGCAGGTAGAACCCCTGCTTAAGGGGCGTTCGTTAGTTGCTAACTTGTTTCCGTCCTGAATATGCATGAAATATTTGCCACTGGACGTTAAACAACAATCAATCAATCAATACATTTTAATATTGCAAGCAACTTCGATGTGCCATTTTACCGTTGTAGAACCAATTAAACTAAAAATTATGTTGGATTTTCGTTTTATAGATATTATTTAATATAAAAGGTAAATAATAATAGATATTAGCAGTTTTTTTTTTTCAGCGAAATTCTTGGGCCAAAAATGTGCTTTAACGACCCTCGTCCTTTGCCTTGTCTCTATGGACTATGCACGTTTGATCTCTTGCACGAGTATTCTACACTGCATTGATAATTAACAGGTTTTTTTAAAAAAAAGTGTATTAAGAAATTAAAAAAATAAAACATTGTAATTTTAGAAATAAGACAAAGTACATCGTTAACACTTTTTGGAAGAAAAAAACACTTGCATTTAATATGTGTAATGTTAGGACGTTAGAAGAGGGTGGTACAGGGGGGTCCCGCGCACGGACGTACGAGAAATAAAATATCGTAAAACGAGGAACGAAAAATTAGAAAATGGCTTGCATGTTGCATTTTGATCAAGACACGTGAAACACGGCAAATAACGACCCTCTAGCACGACAAAACGTGAAATAAAAATAGGTAAAAACGTTGCACGAAGATAACCCTGTACCACCCTCTTAGAAGAAGACAAACAAATTTTTACAATCAAGATATTTTTGTATCTCTGGTTACAATTTTGAAAAGGGCAAACATTTCGATCCAAAAATTTACAAACATAATAATAATCATATATGTGAAAAATGGGGATCATTTTCGATATCTTTTTCTTTATACATGTACTTAGTTTATACGTAATCTTATTATTGTTTCGAGTGATTAATTCTGTGTGTATTAGACTACCATTCAAGGAACATTTATAAAGAAGTACTGACAGTTGTTATTGTTGGCATATTATTGTTTTTATATTTTATATTTTTTCCTTTTGTTTTAGAGAACCATGAAGTGTTTATTTTTAGGAGCTGTTATTATGGTTACCTTTATGGGTAAGAAAACAATTAATTTTTTTTTGTCAAGCCTATTAATTGTAAACTTTTTAAAGTTAATCTGAAATACTTAGAAATTCCTGTAGGAAATCAAATAATTGATTTGTGTATTTGATTTTTGGATCTGGTTCTGTTTACATTAATGTAAATTTCATTAAAAGCAAAAACAAATATAGAGAACTTGGGCATTCATCATTTAAATTTCTTCGTTTTTCATTTTTCGCACTTTAGAAGAAATATCACAGTAAATTCTGTAATCAGACGCATTTCTAATTTCTACTTTATAACGTCGTTTGTAAAGATTTATACAAATATTATGCATTACAGAAAATATACAGAAAATACAGTTCACTTGAGAGTATTATAATAATGGCAAAAAAATATATTTCCAACAATTCTGTATTTTGATGGTATTTATCATGCCTTATCTATATAACTTTCAGTTTTGTTTCAGAAACAATGCATGGAATATACGTGAAGATAATTTTCTGTTTTGTACTTTATATCAAAATCTGAATATTTTCTTGACAGAAGCATGTATTTGGATTGAATAAATCGTTTAATTGTACATATCACCTAGGGCAAATGGCTTTTTCTTACATTTTAAAATCGTATTCAAAACCCCACAACCAATTGCAATCAAACCTTGCTGGTATGATTGTTAGCTTTTGGCTTTATAAAATTTTTCTTAACTGTACAGGTCAGAATATTAGGTCGTAGTATATTCTGATTGGCTTTCAATTCAACGCCGAAACTTCCAAGTTTTTGTTTACAATGGCAGAGTGGATTGGTTTGCCAAATATATTTCTGTCGATCCTTTACAAATTCAAAATATCCATCAAAACCCATTTATTTCACAAAAGACGTGTATTCGAAATTGTGAAAACAACCTTTGAAGATTGTCATAATTAGTTTATGCTCTGGTTAAGATTTTCATTGTGTTATTTTATATATGTATACTAGAAGAAATTGATGTTACCAAAGTTGCTGCCAGAAATCGTTAAGTCGGGAGACAGAAAAGATCATGGCCTTCAAAATGAAAGGAAGCCAAACATAGAACATATAACACACAACACCACACTGAATATTAAAGCTAGAGTAACACGAACCCTACAAAAACCAGAGTGAGTTCAGGTGCTACGAAAGGGTACTAGCAACGCTTGCTCTACAAATGGCACGCGCCGTGTTACTTAGTAGACAAAGCCGGTGTATATTGAGAACCGATTTTAGACACTACCGGTGTAGGAACGGATTTGTAGTCACGACAGTGGGAAGATATCCATTGTCATTTGTGAAATGGGTATTTCGTAACGTTCAACCATATCATGATGGCGACCGGGAAAAATCCGGAGTGATGATTCTAATCTTTTCCTTAAGAACCCCTGGCTCAGTAGCTTTCTTGTCAGCTGCAACCCTCTATGAATAAAATCCTTATAGGAAGCACAAGCCCTGGGGTAACGAATCAACTGAGATTTTTTTTTCTAAACCCGCCCTTACTGCCAATTTCAATGGGATAAATGCGGTCAACATTGTTATCAAATTTAAAGTTGAAAGACATCATCTATACTAGGTAATAGGAAGCTCATAAATGGTTTTCATTCAGTTTGCTTGAATAAGGAACAGAATATTACCTATGATTTTAATTCAACTGTAGGGCTTGCGAACTTTTCATAAGTCTATATATTTCCTAATAAGAATATGATTTGTTTTGATAATGCTTTTAAACGTCTTCATTCGAGATGATACCGACATTAAAAATAGCAAATCTTTCCCATATGATATATTCCTATTGAGACGAGTAGTCATTTCGTTAGTCAGGAGAACCATTGTTTTCAATTTTACATATTATCTGGTATTTTGATACAAGAATATAACAAATAAATAACTCAATGAATCTTCATTGTAGATTTCTAGGAATTAATTTAATTCAATTTATATTAGAAAACTTTTAAAATCAGATATCAAATAAGTAATTCAGATTCATGTTCATATTGGTGTATCATTTGAGAAATCTAAATTTGTTTTTTTTTTGTTTGTTTTTTGTTTTGTTCTGAATTTCTATTAAGTAGAGAAACGTTAATGATTTGATGTATAAGTAGTGAAGAAATGCTGACATAAAAAACCTTTTACGTACAGTATTTCAGACAGCAGATGCAGTTATTGGAAGACTACACGATGCCCAGTCTTGTAAGTTGAAGGTGCTAACTTGTCCATCAGCGGTTGCAGACGACAGATGCAACACATGCTGTCGTAATGCAGGCTGTGATCGTGGAGATTGCTATATACGTAACTGCAAATGTACTGGATGTCGTGGCTAAAACAGGTATTAATTTTATGATATACATGTTCACTAAAAATGATAACTAAACAAGGTCTTGATTTTTAAAACTATTTTTTCTTGTTCAAAACTTTTTCAAAGTTATAGACTTGTAGAGAGGCTCCTCAAACACATGTTTCACATTTTATTGTGGTTAAAAACCCAAATGTTTCAAACGGCCTCCAGAAACTTGTATCCGTAAACATTTATTGAGGTCGTTGATTCTAGTTTCAAAATAGTAAGGTTTAAATAGTTCATATATAAACGGGTCTGACTGGACGTTTTAAGTATTTGCTTTGATAGGTTTGGTCTTGAAAACAAAAAATACATTTAAAACCACTTCTATAAGATTTAACACGAGCAAGTGAACTTACAAAACACACATTTTTGCTTCCTAAAGTTAAGATAACATTGCTTCAATTAGCTACATGACCAGCTAATTAGCAATCAAGAACAGCACTGAATAACTTGGACGGTTATATGTCCAGACTGCAGTTATGACCAGTTCTTATATATATGCAGTCTTATCTAGAAATATACAGCAGTTAAGCAAGGTAACCTTGTGTCCGAAAAGATCTTAGTCTGTTTTGTTCGTTCTTCACTGTTTTATGAAGTGAAATTAACTTGGAGTGTGGGCTAGTATTAAATCCTTCTTACTGCCAGGTTTGATTAAGCAGATGTTACGTTAGATCAAATTATATCTTCTTAACGGACTCAGTTTTAAGACTTTTTTTCATTGAATAATCGTATTGAGTGTTTTGCCGTAAAGTTTATTTAAAATTTAGAATTGAAAATTCATTTTTCTACGTTATCAAGGAAAGATGTTTCAAGATTTCGAATTAACTTGAGACATTGAATTTGAGACAGGACCTAAAATTAAGTTAGCAGTGATATGGACTGATAAAAATGAAACCAACTGCTAATAACTGCAGAATGGTTCAAAGACCTACCAATAAAACGTATCATGCCAATTTCTGAGTCATTCATGTCTGTTAAAGAAGAGAAATGCATATAAAACAACGCGCACATGACAGCCATATTTTGTTCTGTGTCCTCGACGTATTTATTTAATACTTTTTTGAATTCGGTCATTTTAAATGGAGTAAGTATTTAATACAAGTAATCAAATTATGTTATGTATAAATTATGATGTTTATATTTTCAGAAATTGACCACTGGATACATTTCTATAAAAGCAATAAATTTAAGTTTCTCATAAATGTCGTTTTTGTATTATTACAACTAAGATTTCTTGAAGTTGATGCCAGTTTAAAATCAGGTGTATCAATATTGATTTCTTTTTTCTTTTATAGTCTCTCCTACTTTTGTCGATTGAATTTCCTTACTCTACTGGTATTCTATTTTTTGTTATATTTTCAAAAGAATTCGACGATATCAATAAAGGCAGATACCACAAGACCATGGCCAAAAATAAGAAACAAAAAAAAACATAGTACGCACAACACTACACTGAATACTATCAATCATATAACAGACTGTTTAGATCCATAGCATAAGTGTGATTTTGTCTCATGTTGCATGACCCTGTCTTTTGTTTGTTTCTGCCAGTTGTATTAGGATTATTCTGTTAACTGACATATATCATTTAGGTATTCCTAAGGTAAAAATGCTTTTTTGTGTGGAATTACGCATGTTACACATATGTGATTTCCCACACATGTGTCACATGCGTGTCTACACATACGTGTCACGCATGTTTCACGCATGTAACAAATATGTGATACATGCGTGGCCTGCATGTGTCACAAGCGTTGTATTCACATGCGTTTCACCCGTATTGACCGTATCACCCAAATACCTTATTTTTAATCATTCTATATTACAACTTCAAATTTACACGTAAATTTACACGCATGTGTCACATGCGTTACACACATGTGAAAGATGTGTGTTACCACATTGGTGTCACGTGTGGCCTATATCGTCTTCTTCACATGCGTGTGACACCCATGGGAAAAAGATGTGTCACTCATGTGTCACATGCGTGGTATTTTTGCTGGTGTAAGCGTGTTATTTTACAGTTTTAATTAGGTTATATCTTTCTATTAAAAATGATGAATATGGAATGTACCTTTACTTGACACGAAAGATGTAAAGTGTCAAGCTGTCGACTTTCGTTGGACACGAATTTGATTTCATATCTACCTTTTATCAAACAGATTTTTACAAAATAGAAAAACAACGATTGTAAACGCCAAAAATTTTAATACGTACAAAGCGTTTTTCTGCCACTCAAAAGATATGCTTGGTACAAAATATTGAAAAAAGGAGATTTGTGCAGGCAGTGAGTCGTCCTCTTGTTTTATAGTAATTTTGCTATTAGACTGATCCGGAAAATCTATCAATCTTTTAATTGTTGAAAAGACGTTTCCATTCAGCACTGGTATAAACACCGTTAATTTACTCTATCTTTACAATTCAGTAACGATGGCGGTTTTTACAATCACTATCAAAATAGGAGATGTGGCATAATTGTTCATGAGACAGCCATTAACCTAATGATAGTCGAATCTAAACTTCTTCAGGTGCCATTTCGGTCTTCAAACAATGAAGTAAAGTCCACACTACAACAGAAGCTGTAAAAGGCCCGAAATACTAACATAATATGAAACTTTTCATAAAACAGGACAATCAGCCTATACTTTTAAAAAAGTTGAAAAAATAAAAGTAAACGATAAATTAAACAAAATTAAACGCTGGACTAAACGTTCCTGGCTTGGGACAGACAAATAAACCGGTTGGTGAGAGCTCAACCCTCCTCTCACCTAACTTTTGTGTAAAAATCAGCAATAAAAAATATTATAAAATCAATTGAATTTGCTTTAAATCGCGAGATCGATACTGAACAGTAAAAATATAAAGACGCCTAATTGGATTAAGTTTTTAAATATCATTAGAAGTCAAAGAAAACACGGGTTGTGCAAATGCCAATATTAAAATATATAAACACAAGTAAAAAATTATATAAGAAATATCAACTGGTTTTCTCCGTATTAATCTATTAACATGAAATTTAATATTAGTACAAATAAAAATCATATTCAAAGATTAAATAATAATGTTGTTGCGATATCCTTTACGGATATGTTTATTAAGATGAATTGTAATATTTGTGGCTTTTGTTTAAATTTCAGAGCTTAATTCACCTTGTTTCCATAAAAAGTAGAATGCGATATCCCGTGTTTTTAAGATGATTACAAGTACATATTGTAAGCTTTATATTTATCAAAGACTTTTATAAATTTTTGGTAACGAAATTCTTGACTTAATATTTTTTTTCAGTTATACAGAGATTGCTTTCATTAAAATCTGAAACGTCGCTTCAAACACTGGCATAACGAACCAAATGGGAAATATATACACCGTACGAAGGAGTCCAAGGAAGTCCCCGTCAAGAAAGGGAAATCTAAACACCATTCAATCAAATGTTCAATCGAATTTCTGTTTAATAAGATAATGTGAAAGTGCAGTATAAAGTGTTTATAAATGACAACTATCAACAGTTTCAAAAGGTTTCCCGAACGCCTGTAATTTATCCAAAATTTCCAGTGAATTTTTACAATACAAAAATAGTTAATACTATAACGTTCCTTCTAATTACAGATTTCAAATCTTGAATGCAATAGGCAATAGCTACAGTTTTTTAAGGCAAGAACTTTTTACTCTCCCAGAACACCTGATATTACCACCATTGTTTTCCGATGTGTTCGTATTGTTGAAATCTTTTTAGTTTTTTCTTTGAAAATAAAAAAAAAATGACATCCCTTTTTACCACTTCTAGGAAGTATGGCCTTTACACATAAAGAACCTGATGATACGAAGACGATATAGATAAAAATTTTTAAAAAATCAAACAATCATATGACTCTGTCAGTTCTACAAAAGCTCAAATTAATTTAAATATCAGTAGAGCCTATGGTTGTACATGCGGTCCAAAATATTTCTATCAAATGTAAGGTTTTGATACTGGCCGCATTCGGATATCCACCTACGGTTACCTTTACTTTACCCTAAGATTGAACACAACCATAGTCGAGGCATTAGTCCATGGATTCATGGGTTACCTCCATAAGATACCTTAGGTTACCCAAGGAAAAACATGGACAAATGCTTTAACTATGGTGGCGTTCAACCTTAGGGTTATACAAAGGTATCCATAGGTGGATATCCGAACACGCCCAATATCTTGAAAACAATGTGAGGAATACAGTTACTTCTATTAAAACTATCCTAGCAAGGTGTAGATTGGTATGAATTTATTTCTTACAAGTCAATATGTAATTATCAGAAATGAATATCAAAGTGACATATAGTAAATGCTTTGGTGCAACAAAATCGTATGTAATTAAGATGAATATGCTAATAACAGGTATGCAATTAAGTGGAGTTGACTTTATACTGCTTTCTTTTTTGGTATGAAAATCGTTCTGTTTGTTGAAGACCAATCAGGACTATCTTTAAATACATAAAACATATAATAAGCTTGAAAATCAGTCACTTTATTTTTTATAAAACCATCCTGAAAGTCCATAGCAATAAGTATTTCAACGCATTCAATTGTACGTAGTTATTGGAAGGTAAAGTTCAATTAAAAATGATCTCCTTTCAGGCGATGTCAAACATAAAATGACAGAAAAGAATATTAAAAGGAATTTGAAGATACCAAAGGGGCATTTATTCAACAATTTTGATCGTTTACAATCTGTTTTTTAATTAATGTGGGAAATCATATAATATAAACGATAAATGATGGTTTGGTTTGTAATAACTACTTTTTGCACTTGCTTCTATCATTTATGCATACTAATTACAATGTTTTTTTTAAAATACTGTATGACTATAGGACAGATTTATTAAAAACGGAAAAGTTAACACATTGATAACCAATATTGATGACGTCATAAGACTAAATTTATGCGCATTCAACAAAGTTCCTCTCTTGGAATTAAATTGTAGCAACGTTTTCAATAAGTGAGTCAAATGAGTTTAAAAAACAAAAAATATCTTTAAAAATATATTTTATTACTGTATTCGGTTCTATGCTACAATACAGTTTAATTCAATCAATTTGATCTGAAAATATATATAAACTTTATATTTGTAATAAAAAATATATTTTTTTCCGAAAAAAAAACTTTTTATCTAATTAAAAACTTTTTAAAGGCTTATTCTAACAGAAATCTGAATACTGTAAATCGTCTATTTTTCTCAGTTTAAGGCAAAAATTCAGTTAAAAATGATGTTAACATGATATATTATGCTTTTTATTGTAATTGGAAAGTAATCTACATAATTCAAACCAAATTTCTTCTTTTTTGTTCATACATTGCTTGTATTTTGGCAACTCAATTAAAAAAATATGGTTAGGAGGTAATATTTTCGCAAAATTTACCTATTAAAATCATGTATGAATATAATTTTGGGCTCATTCAATGCCTTATATATACTTTAACTTAACTGATTGCAGTTTATAGCCATATAAGAACTCATATGTCAAGCATATTAAAAATATCTTGGTTAAATGGATATTACACGGGGGGTTATCTCAGCCCACGAACTATATTAATAGTTGAAATTTTAACCTTCATACATAGATCTCAATAAAGTGCCGTAGGTAGAATTACAATAGCGTGACTTCAGACAGCAGACTGATATTCCTTGGCCTTGAAAATGTTAAACACGACTTATTATAGGGCCATGTATAGCCCAAACTACATGAACTTCATGACATATGTTTTGACTATTTTCATGTCAAATTGTAGTAGGTTCATTGTGTATACACTCCTCAACTTCTTGAAAAATATTTCCTCCGACATTAAAACTTTGCAAATGCAATAATGTATTATTAAACGACTTAACATACAGACCTCATGTTCCTGCTATATTGGACAAATTTTAAATATTTCTTGTCGATTCCCAAAGATAAAAATAAATGTTTAGTTATTAATATCTCTCGATTTACTTGTATTATTAATGTTTGAAATCAAAAGATCTATTTAAAAAAACTAAAGTGTGCAATTGCTTGTTTTTCTATATTTTACCCTTTTTACGTTGAGCATGGGTGATAACGTTCATGAAAAAGAAGTTTTATTTGCATGAGGTTTTGAACATTTCATTAAAGAATCAAAGACTAACTTAAAATGCAATTTTGTCTTCTTTTACAGGTTTAATTCCTAAAGTGAAAAAGAATGCTGTGATATTTTGTATATTTATTTTATTTATTTATTGTCGATAACATTGGGTTTTTTTATTTTATATTTTGTTTTTTTATATTATTATTATCATTATAACATATTGTTGATCAAATATTGTTTTTTAAACTTTAAAATTTTAATGTGATCTCCATACTATGTAACTGTGTTATGAAACTGGAAACTTTTGAACGATGCTCAAAACTTAAAAAAAATGTTTAATGCAATATAGCTTTGAGGATCACTTCCCTTCTCAAAGGTTGTGCCGGGCAAAGAATAGGCACTAGGTATCTAAAAAACGTACAATGGGGGTGGACAGGGGGGTAGCTTTCTCCTTTCTCCCACCCTCCTTCTCCCTTCTCCCACCCCCTTTCTCCTTTCTCCCACCCATTTTATGAGTCTCCAGCCTTCAAAC
>JAULBM010214545.1:0-17227 GCA_032357055.1 Geukensia granosissima
TTTATTAAGATGAATTTTAAGATTATGTGGATTTTGTTTAAACTTCCGAGCTTTATTTACCACGTTTCCGTAAAAATAATCTGGTAAAAACGAAATTCCGCGAAACGTTGAGGACGTTTTCTGCTGATAAACGTAAAAAAAAAAAACACTTGAACGCCTCCATTGTGAAATGTGAATAGCGGACGTTTTTAAGATTCGTCTGCGCTTAAAATCTTGATAAAATTGTTCTTATGGAAATTTATTCCCAAGACATGTAAAATATCATGTGTATTTTATTACATTTGACAAACAATAAATCAACATTGTGACAATTTTGCGGTTTTTTATATGAGTCCATCTTGGTTACGACAAATAGATTGTTAATTTTACGTAGAATGCGAGCCAATCAAATACGGTGTTAAGAAGTGTTGCAGTAGAATCACGAATTGTGAGAACTTAACAGCCGAATTTTCAGACAAATGAGTAAATACTCTAGACCCGTCTGTACTTAATAACAATTTAAAAAAATGATTTGTTATATACGTCCCTGATGTGCGAATGATTAACGATTTATTAATTCGAAAGAATAATTTCAAAAATGACACTTATAATATTAAATTTTCTTTTTCTTTTCATGTCAAAGTCATGAACAGCAACAACACGACATAATATTTCAACTTTTCTGATGTATTACATTCTTAAATTTTTTTATTTCATATAATTATATCTTGCATGTTTTAAGTCACCCATGATAGCACAGTAACCGATTATATTCAAAATTCATTTATTGTTTGAATATTTTTGCAAAGCACAATATGTAAATAAAAAGTAATTAATAATGATGTAATTTACTGGAACGTCGTCATACACAGCAATTTAATGCTATTGCCATACGACTGGGGCATTAATTTGCTGTGTAAAGGTGCGTTTACACAAGTCAAACTTTTCGATTCAACTCGATTCAATCTTCTAGCCGTCTGTCGTAAACTTGATAGGCACTGTATTTACACGATACGATTAGTTCAGGTGTGCTAAATCAAATACTCGGGTCTGAATTATGTTCATCTTACAGCGAAGAATATTAATTAGTCGTTAAAATTGTATACAAAGCGTATCGAATGTATTATGCCCATCGATGACTCTTGTTTGGTATCGCTATTTCTTTTTGTTTACCTGTACCATATCGCGGCTTCTATGATATCGCGGTTTCACGTGTTATTTCAACCAAAATCGGGCGCCATTATGAAAAAATATTGCCGCGATGCCATAGACAACCATCATATTTATCTCAATATTTCAGTGTGTGAAGTAATTATGCATATATATTTGTCTACAACAGACAGCCCCTATATCAGCTGTTTGAACCTTGATACCACAAGTGTAACGCTTATTGGTGTAAACGGCCTAAATATTGTAAAAATGATGTAAAACTAAGGTTACTATAAATGACTTCAGAAGATCATGACTTAAAACATCAACTCGATAGTAATTTGATGTCGATTTAATAAACATATTTGTGAAAGATTTAAAAAACTATCCAATATTTAGCTAGAGGGCAACTTTGTTCAATAAATTATTAATAAATATACTAAGGTGTATGTGTAGGTAATTCAAATTTTAATGGAATATAATTAGACTTGTTTAGCAAATAAAACGTCAAATTGGCTATACCTTCAATTAACAGTTGATTGACCAAAAGAGTTTTGTTTTAATAATATGTTTTTAAGTTGTAAATATTTTTCACTTTTAAATGTAATATCTTTTCTTTTTTATATAGAAATTAATTCTTACTATTTGCAAGTAAATCTTCTCAAAAAGTGTTAAAATTATGACAATTATTAACTAAGGTGCAATGTAATGATTGATGTATAGTGGTTTCAACTCCATTTTCCTGCCTTTTAAGCCATAACATAAAATTATATTGAATATTAAAATAAATAAATAAATTATATATAAATATACAAATAAATAAATGGATTTTTAGAAAATTAGAATGTGGGTCTTTATTAGGAAAGTGTGACTTATAAATTCATAACTACTAAAGACCCTCAGATGGTAGGCAACAATCGATTATTTTCTGATTTTCGTACTATTTAAAACTATGTCCATAAACATTAAAATTCTCCCAACTTTTCAATGATGTTATTGCTAAATAAAGACGCCTTTAAGCTTGCACGCGAAAGATCAAACGTTATTTCGAAAACAAAGGTTGGTATTGTTGGTAATCTTAGTTCTGTCGTTGTCATCACTTGGTATCAATTCAAGTCAAAGAGAAAACAGAGAGACATAAGTAATGGAAATTATAACCTCGGGAAATAATAACCAAACGAAAGGAATGTTTGTGTTGGAAAAAGCCACTGTTACAGTTTCAGTATTTACGTAGGAAATATCACGGATGTTGCAAAGGGATCTATAACATCTAAAACATACCATCCTACACGAAGCGTTGCGGTATAACGTTTTTGTCCATAATGGTGAGGATTTAAGTGCCGCAGAGAGTTATTATCCTGTGTTCTCAGCTACTTTTGGGTTCGGAAGTATTTATTTTACCGATAGTTGTTATATTTGAATATCATCACATTTCATTTTTTTTGCTTGGTCTCTTACAGCTTGTCGTAGGTTGAGGATATAGGAAAACTTGTAGATGTATGTGATACACGTAACAAGTTTTTGATAGCTGAATCATAGACAATCATACTACATATCGCTGTTTTCTATATTACTTAGAAAAAGTGTAGTACATTTAGAATGAACGCGGATGGAGTCTCATGTTGTTACAGTAAATGAACAAAGAGTAGCAACCAGTTGATATCTTTTATAAAAAGATAATATACTAAATGAAAAAAAAACAGTAAAATATAATAAAACACGTCGTATATTTATATGAACGGTCAAGCTTGTAAATAAATAAATTAATTAATTAGAGTACGTCGTTTACAAGATCCTCTCGTTTTTGGAAGGACGCAACATGTTTTATGAAAATGAACAGATATGGGGTAAAGGTCAGAATGACTTAACTCAAACCATGAGAAAACTAGAGAGAATATACAAATCTAGACGTCTCCGCAAGGCTTTCAACAAGGGTGATTTGGCTCTAAATCGCCCCAGATAAAAAAATGATCTTGTATCCTTAAAATAATTCTACTCTTACCTGTATATTATCAAAATGTATACATTGAACACAAGGACAAATCTATGACCACAATTCCTTCAATGGGACAGGCACATGAAACATGTAGTGGGGTTAAACTAGATAAGTGGGTAACCAACCCTCCCTCAACTATTGGTCTAAGAAAAAATTCAAAGAAAACAAAAGCAGTAACCGACAAACTATAATAATCAAACATAAAGTCATCTGATCCGACTTCTGGGCACCGGAGCGGTCTCCAGGGCTCGACCCACAGTGCTGACCCAGCGCTTACCCCAGGTGGCAGATAGGGGGAGCCCTCTCGTTTGGGGGGTGCCAGGTTAAAATACGGAAAGCGTGGCCGTGGGCCATAGTGGGTTACGTGTGTGTAGAATGCCACACTCCATGCACGTAAAAGACCCCTTCTGTAGTTTTCTAAAACAAGAAGGCTAATGCCGCTACAAAAGACTAAATTCTCCATCCCTGCCCATCACTCCCTTTTTTCCAGTGGTAGTCAAAAACCGTTGCCCTTTTGTGTCCCATGCCACCCTTTTTCGATATTGATAATTGTTGAACTTGTTCTCGTCCTGAATATGCATGAAATATTTGTCACTGAACGTTAAGCAAACAACAATCAATCAATAAATCTGATCCGTCTAGAGAGTACCTTATTTACAATTAATATACTAAACAAAAAATACATGCAAAAAAGAAGATACATGTACATTCAAACTTGCCTTAGTGGTCACCATTATTATTTAAAGAAACCATTTTATTTAAAAATCCAACTTTTCATTCCCATTGTTTAAGATTTTATCATAAATGATCTTTGTTTTAGAAAACACTTGTCTTATCGCCTTCCTAAAGGTGACCTCTTAATACAAGTTTGACTGTATAATGAATGCTCGCAGTTACTGAGAGCAAGCTCAGGATGAGATTTTTTATGATAAGGCACGCGGCTCTATATACGAGATGTCATCAAACATGTGCGACGATTGAATACTGTGTTGTCAATTAAGGTGAAGAAAGACAAGATGGATGCAATGCCAAATTGATTACTTGTTTAAGGAGGCGATATGGTTATTTAAAGCCTTACCAACCAGTTTTCATGTCTTGACTACAACGTCGAACTTGTACCTTTTGTGGATAAGTATGTTTAACGGAACAGCGAGACTTAATGTATCACTTTTCAGTTTATATGCTTTATATGTTATGTTTCCATAGAATGTAGTATGTGATATCACTTGTCATATCAAAATTCTACGTTATGTTACATAGAATGTAGGATGTGATATCACTTGTCATATCAAAATTCTATATTTGTAGTCGCAAGTTTGTATTAAATCTTTGTAATAAAAGATGCTGACTTCATCACGGAAAATATTCAGTGAGCCCGTAGGGCGAACTGAATATTTTATCGTGATTAAGCCCGTACAAAGATACAAAATGTCCTATATTCTTTTTATCGGCAATTTTAAATAAAAAAATATTCTCGAGTTGAAAATGTCACATTTTACATCATTTAACACAAGATCTACTTCATTTCAACGTATGACAACAAGACCTCGTTCGGTTTTATGAATGGCGTCGGATCTATTTCATTCATAAAAAGACGCGCTTGAAGACAAAGCGCGCGACGTAAATGCTTGACAACGTGACGTATCCTTAACAACAAGCCGATAGTTTTTTTTATCTGTGCCAGTAGACATGTACAGGAATTATCAATCAGTACAGATCAAAGGGAATTGCCGCAAATAACCGATAAAACCAAAAACACATAACTATGAACAATGCAGACCCCACCAAAAACCCGGGGTGAAAGTATTTAGAAGCTTGTGATATCTGTATACCTTCATTATAGTCATAAACTTTGGTGCAAACACGGGAAAACCGAACTAGTGGTGAAATGTAAGCATAAAGGAGAAATAGGCACGTCCCCATCAAGAAATGAAAAGTTAACTATAGAAAAAAAAAATCATCACTTTTATCATTAAATTAGTGCATTAACCGTTCTGTTTTATTTTTAAATCCCAATCTAAAAAAGTAGATCGATCACAGTTGATATTAGAATTATTTAAGGTAAGTTCTTTAGAATAAATTTCTTGTGAAAATTATTGGTAATTTTAACATCATCCAAATATCTAAAAGTTTTATTTAACTAGTCCACTCAATCCTGTTTTGAAGTGATTTTTAAAAAATTTTGCCATAAACTGCGATTCATAACAATATGAAAATATATCTATTTAGAGAATTTTTTTTAGTTTCCCGTATATCGTGCGTTGTGAAACGGTACACCATACTTATCTTATTGCTTTATCACATGAAACTAGGGGCATATTGGTGCATGCTGTTATTTAACGTAGTGCATTCTTTGGGGGAAAAGCATAATATAAAGTGAAATTGCACAATTGCAAACTTGATTGTCGTTTTTTTATTCTAAGTACTGTGCCAGTCTGAAATAATATTTGAATTATAAAAAATATGTCAATGCCAACCAAAAATATTGACTAAATTCTTTCAGTACTCTTCCAATTGCAATATCCTGAAATTTGACGTTATGACGACCGAATCACAACGTCCATTTTGGGAAAAGAAAGGTGCAAAAATACACACCTTTTAAGGAAACTTTATAACGAGTTGGATGCAAATTAATTGTGGTCCCGGACCATGTCTTCTGGTACGCATTAAAATTGTTTGTGTTAGAAACTGAATGAAGCAGCAATACGCTTGCACCTGAAATTGCCAGAAACGTCTAAGCTACAAACTTAACAGAACAACAGATGGTTAATCAACATCTGAATGTTACCAGCCCGTTAAAGGCTGCATCTGACAATATGAAAGTTTCTACAATAGATTTTCTACCACTTTACCACAAAGCGTATTAAGGAAGTTTTCAAATCTAATCAATTGGTCAATCAAATTCAGACCAATTTTATGGTCGCCATCACGCATTGGTGTATCCATATGGTATCAGTGTATCTCAACTAGTAATGGGCCTGTTAAATGTGTTGCTCTCAAGACAGGGGATGCTTACCCTTCAAGAGCACCTGATCCCACTCTTGTTTTGTAAAGAAGTTCGTGGATTCCAAGCCTTTGTTCCTTTTGTTATCGTTATATCTTTAAGTTGGTTTCAAATTTGTCTTTTCTCTTTGGACTATGCACTTTTGATCTCCCACATGGGTATTCTTCACTGGACTCAAAAAGTATGGGTGTTCTTATATATGCAGCAATAAATATAATTCCCTTTTTAGCAATAAATCATTTAATAACTATACTTGTTGACTATCATCTGACATGAGTACAGTGGTCGAATTTTTTCTTGGAAATATTAATGTACGATTAGGCAACACAGTCTGTTGAAGGATAGTTGGCATACCAATGTAACAAAATGCGATCCTCATTGCAAATGTATTTTTATATTGTGATGAATCACAGAAAGGCAGAAAATTCAAAAGGATCCTTCAAAACATAATTTAGAGAACAAGTTAAATAATACTTTATTAATACTTTAATGATGTTTAAGCTTTAAGTAATCTAGATCTCAAATATTTGCAGAAGAAATCCATCGGATGTTATTGATATAAATATAAAAACTATGCTGTAAACAAAATTTCCTCACAGAATATCCTTTATAAAAAGGGCATCTTAATATACGATTGTGCTTATATACTATCTCAGAATAAAATAATATTAACTGTGAAAACGAACATAAAGCTCCAGTGTGTGGGCTCATCGGCTTGTAAATATGCCACCAACTTTTCTGTGGCTATGACAGAAGATAATAATAGCCAAGAAATGCAGCTTAAATGAAAAAGGAGATCTTTTTGTAAAATGAACTCTTTACCACTGGTACATAGATACATGTATTTTAATGGAGAGTGTATCCTTAAATGTAAAATCCTCCATGCACCACCTCCTAGTTTTGGAGTTGTCATTGTCTAACCACTGATGCAAACAAATATTGATAGCTTAGAGGATCCAAAAAAAAAACGATTGTTCGACTGCCACGTAAAATTTAAACCGAGAAATTTTAACAAATGTAGCATTGTTATGATTTTATACGACAAATTATGAACTAAAGATTAAAAAAGTAAAACAAAATATATAACATGCATTGCAAAATAGGGACTTAGCGCTGATTGGCAGGACTACAGTTATTAAATCACTTGTCCTTTCAATCTAAGTGCAGTTCATGACGGTACTACCAAATCCCCAGAATATATTTAAGAGAAATACAAACTATTTTCTAAAATTTTCTCTGGAATCAAAAGGAATATTTTGATAAACGATTGTGGGCGTGGTGGTTTGACATTTCCACACAGCGAATATTTTTGTAAAGCATTAAAAATGTCGTGGTTGCACAAGTCGTTGGACCCTCTTAATCATTTTCCATGGAAGACCCTCTTGCTAAATACTATAGAAAAATATGGAGGAGATAATTTTTTACATTTAAATAATGGAGCCTTTAATATGTCTCGAAAATAATTAGCCCTTTTTGGAGAGACTTTTTTCTGAATTTTTCACAAGTTTGTGTATTTAAAGAGGAAATACAGAGTCATCTTCCGAAGAAGTATTGAGTCAGACCATATGGTTAAATTAGGAAAATTAAGATTGGTGGTAACCTTAATATAAATGAAAATTATACTATAAATAATATTTTCTTTATGAATGATTAAGTTTCAAAACAAATGTTATCTTTTCTACAATTTCAAAATTTCTATAGAAATTTAAATACTAGCTATCTAGAATATTACGGAATTCTTAGTGTAATTGCAGGGCAGATTTGTATGTAGAATACCAAGCACAACTATGCTTTAGCTTATCTTAAATATTGTATTCAAATAGATAAAAAAGTATCAGCTATGTCCCCCCTACTCAAAGGAAATATTTAACCAAAAAATGGCTGCCAGTAGAATCTCTCGTGTGATCCATTATATACACTACACTGATAGTTCTTTCATTGATCTGTTTTCTACTTTTTGAGATAAAAATTGGTTATTAATTGTTGTAAAACCCTAAGGGGAATTGTATTGTATCTGTTTTGCCTTGTCTTTTTTAAATTAAACAAATATCAAAAAAGATTTAAATGACAATTCACAAAGGGAAAACATATTTCATCAGAACAATAAAATACTATAAAAACAAAGTATCCATTAACTACTATTTAAACAATCGAAATGTGATTCGCAATGGCCATGTATTCGGAATGTTACTTTGTTACTTATTTTAAAGTTTCACTGCATAATCGTTCTGTAAAATATGTAGTGTTATTCCTACTATAGTCTAGATAATATAAACTTTAAAAACTGTTGGTTTTATTCGACAGTTAACAGAAGATAATCAAATATTTAAAAAGGCCATCATTATCACGGAGTTTTTCTCTTGTGCTGTTTGGAGGGCGTAAAAAGCTTCCCCGTGCTTTAGTTGTATGCTCTTCTTTATTTCCGGATAATGTAATGAATTTGGAAAGATACATTTTCCAACATTTTAATTTGTAAAATTCTTTGTTTATTTTCGTTATACTTGGCTTATCGGCGTACATTACTTTCATTTGGTCCATGGGTGTAGCTAGAAATTCTTAAAGTTTGACCTATTTTACTTTTTCCACAGGCGCTTAGGCATCGGACCCTCCTTTTTCCTTTTTTTTTTTTGTGATGTAAAAATTACGTGTTGTTATCTAATATAACCGGATCGAAAAATTCTGCGGGTCGCTTGGTCTTTTAATCACCAAGCGATCCTCACGTAATTTTTACACCACAAATAACAAAAAAGGAAAAAGAGTGGTCCGATGCCTCATGCGCCTGTGCTTTTTTTTATCCCTTTCGTGTCTGATGAAGATGAATCCAGAAAAGCTCTTTACATGCAGATAAATATGACTTTTCAATGTTTGTTGCAAACTTATGTAAGATGTGGATCCTATAATTCTGCCGTATATTTCACATTCTTTCTTCTAATTATCACAGATAAATCCATTTGAACTCGATATTAACACACACACTAATAAATGATCTCGGGTTATCTCAAATCACCTTAGTGTTGTTTGCTGTTGGTCATTAGTTTTGAAAACAGATAATATCGTTTATAATTATCACGTTATTTTTGCTGTTAGAATGACTACAATCTAATTGGGTACCGATAATAATAACTTAAAATTCTAATTTCACTGAAAATATTACAAGGTATGCAATTTCCAATTAACTGACTTTTTTCAATGAAATTAACGTATGAATTCGATCCCAGCAAAAACCTTACTTGTTACTTTAATTAGAACGGACGATTATAAGGTGAATATATGAGTTCGCACAATTCCCATCGGGGTGTCATGAGACAAATGAGTTATGAGCTGCAATCATTCGTCTGATTTCCAACAAAATCAAATAAGCGATATACTTTATGTCGATTTTGATCATTTTGAAAAAAGTCAAATGAATCGGCCACATTCAACCTCATTGTTATATTTAGCTGTTTACTGTATTGAATTAGACTGCTGATTGCAGATTGCTTGAAAAAAAAAATGAATTGATTTCAAGTCCTATATAGAGCAACATAAGCCCGCTTTTCAGTTTCATGGCTTTTTTGATAGGGATGAATTTGAAGTAACTGTACTATCTTTCAATTTTTATTGATGTATGTTCTTCATATTTTCACAGATGGAAAAGAAGGTTTAATGTCTCGGGTACCGCTGCCGCTGCTGTTGCCTATGTCTACTAAGTTAGATCTCTGACACCCGTTTGTTGGTTCTCATTTGGCGTTGTTGAAGCCAGACCCCGCCTTGCTCAAACTGACAATAATACAAAAGGTTACCACCCACACACTGTACCTATGTAGGGCTGTTATAACACATATGCCATCAAATTTAAATGGGTCACTCTTAAGTCTATGTCTGCTTGTACCTAACTGATGTCCAAAACTTGTCTCAGTACAGGAACCACTACTTGAGTGCATGGACATATAAAATAACCGAAGTTCAGAGTCAACAACAGGCTTGTTGAATCGTGTGCTTTTCGCAGTCTTTATTGTTCATTATATAATTTCCCAGTTGTACCTATCGCTCGCTTTGCTCCGAACTATTGTCATGAATTTTGAGAGTTCAAATATATTCAAACTAATTAGATACTTAGGTTTCATTTAAAATGAATTTAATTTAAAAACATCAGATGCGATTAATATTGGGAATCTCATTATATAGCCTGATAAGATTAAAAAAAAAACATGAAAATTGTAGTATTTTTGCAATGGTTTTGATTTTAGGAATCTCATTTTTATCAACAGGTTAGCAGAACGTAAAAAGTGATCGTGCGAAATGCAGGGCGAAAAATAAAAAAATCCGTTCTGTCAGAAATTATTAGATAGAACCACAGCATTTGTATGCTTTTTTGTTAAATCTGGCTTCCATCTAATTAATTATATCAGATTTGATAAATTCTATAAATTGACGATTAAGCTGTACATAGTTATTTTTGACGTGTAGTGCCTACACTGCCTAACGGGCGCTACGCCCCTGGTCAATATTTTGGCATGAAATCTGTAAAAAATTCCTCCCTTTAAAGACCTGCACTACAGAAGTCTAGTGCCCGAAAATACAAGTTTACATTTTATTATCGGAAATTGAAAACCTGAAAATGCAAGTTGACATTTTATCATCGGACATTGCACCCTGACCATACTGTGAGAAGTTGAAAGAGGTTTCTTAATTTTTTAAATGTTATTTTGTTAGTTCTCTTATTGTTGTTAGGGTACTCTTCTGCCCTAAGTAATGAATCAAGGTCATTAGTTGAAGACGAAAAACATTTCCTATTTAGATGTAAAACATTGATTATCCAGAAAAATATTCTTTCATGGAAAAATACAAAATAAGTAGGATAACACAAATAAAATTAAAATTGAAAATGTACATGATATATCAAAATATATTTTAAATAATAATTCATGCCAAATTCTCAAATTGACTTCCTCTTTCATATCAACTGTTTAGATATAAGGATCATGATGTTATCAAATTATATTTCATATATTAAATTAGTCTTACAGTAGTATTATTATTACATATCTAATGGGCCCTTTCCATTTATTGATGATGAGTTTGTGCCAATAAAGTATTTGTATTTGTTGGTCATTGTCTCAAATACGTTGAATTTGCTCTATTATATACGCATTTAGAGGGGGTAACTTCTTAAGCACAATGACAGTGGTATTCGGCGTTTTCAAGGAAATAAATATACATTGATGCATTGTGTGGAAATACCTACGTAATAGATGTTGCCATATTTTTTCTTTAAAAAAGACATATACAAGTTTAAAAACGAATTCGAAGATACCAAAGGAAATCGTTACGTCGCAAGACAGACAAGACCTTGGCCAACAAAATGAAAGGTAGACAAATATATAACACACAACACTACACTAACATACAGATACAATTGCGTTTATACGATTGGACATGTGTCATCAGCTATCAATAACTTGTACAGATGATAGGTGTTAACAAATGCTTTCGATATAGAGCTGAAGAATTTATTAGACATCATGTGTGAATATAAAAATTTTTTACCGTCAACATAGAAGCAACCGAAAAGTTCACTAACCACAAGACATAAAAGAACAAAGAATGGCCTAGGCACAAGTTTAGAAACATTGAAATAAGAAAGCATGCAAATTTTGTCTATTTCGTCAGTGTTGACAACGGCTATGGAATTATAAGTGTAAAATTCTATATAAAAATATTCAGAGACATAGCACCAAAACAGGTTATTGTTGATAACTGACATTGTAATTTCAATTTTCCCTTGTTTTAAGCTTGATGTAATTATGTAAAATAAACCCTACCTGTCATGTTCATTTATTGTCCGATAGGAACGAACAGAAATCTATTAAAGGAAACAATATTGATGATATTTAAAATGGTTCATAGTGATGACAGCGTGTTGCATTTGTTGTGCAGTTTCAATTCTTATAGCATCATTTGAAATTAGGATAGTACATATATGATAGGACCTTACCTTATCACCTTTTGTTTTAAATCCATATGATGGTCCTTGTGACAGATATATTTTTTACAAATGAAGTAAACAAACTGTTACTATGGGAACTATAAAGTAATTTTCAGTTATCTGAAGAGCTCGACTATAAATAAATAATAATTGTGAAAGGTAGCTTTATTTAATTGGTTAAATGAAAACTATAATAAGCATTAAACATTATTGTATTGATGGACGTGATGTTGAGACCTTTTCTTTTGAAGTACTTCAGGGGATATCGCATTTCCTTTTTTATTGTAGATCTAATGCTAAAAGGATTAGGTTTTCATTTTAGAATTGGTGCCATCGAGTTGCTTTTATTCAAATGTTGGAAAGTTTAATATTGGATAGAAACTGGTGACATCTGCTAAAAAACAATTATGATTAAAATTTGTTTTGTTATAATCAGTGATTAAGTAAACATTGGCGTTTTATTTGTCACGAGGACAGAAATGTTAACAATTCTTACATTTTTTAATGTGTGGAAACATATTCAATATCTGGTTATATGAAAATGAAAAGATATTGGGTAAATGTCAGAAAGGATGCACTCAATATACGAGAAAAAAGAGGAAATACAAATCCAGAAGTCTCTACAAGGCCCCTATTAAGGGTGGAATATCACTCCTTGTGAAAAGCTCTAAATCAACCCAAATAAAAAATCGTGTATACGTAAAACAATACTGTTCTTACTGAGTATCATCAGAATATACATGTAACAAAACATAAAACACAAGACAAACGTATGACCACAGTTCTTAACTAAGACATGCACATAAGAAATGTCTTAGTATTAAACTAGTTAAGTGGGTACCCAAACCTCCCTTAACGAGTAGTAAAAGAGAAAATTAAAGAATGAAAAGCAGAAACTAACGAACTATGAAATCAAACAGACCGTCATCCAATAAGACTAGACAGTACCTGAATTACAATAAATATACTGAACAAAAATACATGCAAAAAGACGATACCTCTTTAATAAATGCTCGCAGTTCCTAAAGGTAGGCTCATGGTGATATTCCTGATAATAAGACATCAAGCCTTTCAACACGATAGTTTATTTATATATGTACCAACATAAACCAGGTTTAATTTCGAACGTGTTCCATTTTGGATAAGTTTTTTATAACAGAACCGTGAGATTCAATGAATCACTTTTTAATTAATGTGCTTTGTATTTCATATTTTTATATCAAAGGTCTGTATACATTCGCAATCGTATTTTTTTGTATTAAATCTTTGTAATTGTTATAGATTTTTTGTTGAAGCTTGTGGTATCTGTATCCCCTTTGCCAATGGGCAACGATGGTTTAATGTCTAGACTTGTTTTGTGGATAAGTTTTTAATAGAACCGTGAGATTAAATAGACCACTTTTTAATTTGTATGATTTTTATTTGATATTTCCATAGAATGTAGGATGTGATATCTCTTGTCGTATCAAAATTCTGTATGCATTCGCAGTCGATTTTTTTGTATTAAAACTTTTTAACGGTTATAAAATTTTGTAAAGTCTGTGATATATATATCCCCGTTGCAAACGTTTTTCAGTAAGCTGTAGGTTGCGAGCATCAATATCAGAAACTTTGGTGCAAACGCGGGGAAAATGTAAACCACATACGAAGGAGCCAAAGGCACGTCCCCATCTAGGAAATGGAAAGTTAACTATTGGAAAAGGAAAGTCGTCCCTTTTATCATAAAACAACACTGTTCTTTTTCTAAAACGGGAGTACTTCTTAATGATAATTTTATTTAAGGTAAGTTCTTCACGGTAAATATCTTCTGCAAATTTTCCAAACTCTGGATTATTTAAAGCTAAACATCCAAATACTTTAAGTCTTATTAAACTTGTTCAATTAATCATGAAGCATGATCATAATAATATAAAAATAAATAAGCACAGTTTGTGCCCATTGGTATGCCAAATATTTATCGTACATAGAAATACCGCTGAAATCATGTCAGATGATGTCTAAGAAGACTATCTACCCCTGTAATCATGTCAGATGATGTCTAACAAGAATATATATTTATTATAAGATTTATCGCTCAAAAGGAAATTACATTTATTGTTGCATATGAAAGAACACTCAGACTTTTTGAATGACTAATTGATTAGATAGGAAAACTTTTCCTTACTAAGCTTATATGGTAAAGTGGTATATCGAGAAGAAAAATCATAACTGTCTATTGTAGAAAAGGAACTTGGACAGAAACTCCAAACTTAGTCTATAGATTGATTGATTTATTGTTGTTGTTTAACGTCCAGTGACAAATATTCCATTCAGGATGGAAACAAGTTAGCAAACAATAAATCAATATTTAAACTGTGAGAAAGGGACTGGTAAGGGGTTGACTTTTTGACTGCCACTGGAAAATTGCGATTTGGATAAGGGCGGAAAATTTAACCTACTGGCCACTCAAAACGAGCTGTTACAAGGGGTCTTTAATGTGCTTAGGACTTGGCATTTCCTAAACACGGGGCGTTTTGTACGTCTCCCTCTGGACGAATTGTGAATTAATACCTCCCCACAATTAGGGACGCCCCGTTTAGAGGACTTGTGACTCCAGGACGGAGATACTTAGTGCTTATATATTCTTTCCCCGGTACAACCTTTGCGAAGGGTAGTTCGAGTATTTATACAACCCGCTCAAACTAACTGAACGACCTTTTTCGATAGTCCGAACGCCCTCGGGGGTAGTTTATAGATAAATTTTCATAACAATTAGTACAGAAATTAACAAAGAAAGTTTAAAAAGTAGTTATAGCACTAGTTAAAAGAATTGAGACATTAGTGGTAGTACATTTGCAGAAGCAGAAATGAACCGAGATTTATATGGAGTTTTATAAAATTTAGGAAGCGAGCAATTTGAAGAAACTTTCTTATTGTCAGATAGAGTCTTTATTATTTATAAAATGCAGTATTTGCTTCAGATTTGAGACAAGAGGCGTAAAGAAAAATATCGTGATATTGACCGAGCGCAATGTGTGCCTTTATTTTGGTAGTATCAAAGTATTTTCTTACTTGTATTTTTTGTCAACTTTGATGGTCACACCTGACTTCACGAAATCAGCAAAAATTCACTGTAGGCTCGATTAATGCGGACGGACGCTGCACTTGTACTTCCCTTTTAACATTTTAAATATAAGTAAGATTGACCTTTAAAATCGTGCACAAATCAGGATATGAAACTTATTTTCAAACGTAGTACGTGCATACGAAAATCACACATTTGTTCATATTCTTCAAGAATTTATACTTCTAAATATCAGTGTTAATGTAGTTAAATTTCAGATCTTGTCCCGTCCCATTTATTTTATAAATATTAAATACATTGCATTTCGAAGATATGTGTATTATACTCGACTTAGACGATATACATCACATTTGTTCGGTATTTTTGACTTGTCAATGTGCACTAAGATTCACATTGTATGGTAGTTTGTCTTTCAAAATATAGTTATTTGGATAGTATTATTATCGATCTTGTCTCGTCTAAATACATATGAAAATGTTTAATTTTTTATGAAAAAACGACAAATTTCAAAATATCTAGATCGTTGCACCTGTTACGAGCAAATTGATATCAGGGACTAATATTTTACTCAAATTTACTCAAATGTTTCTTCAAATGTCTTTAAATTTATCGTTTGTAAGCAATACATGTCTGATAGAATGCTTGTAATTCAATTTTATTAAATTTAATATTTTATTAGAATATCGTTTGTCATTTACAATTCTTTTGCAAAATATTAATTGGAAATACAAGTAAAATGAGAGCTGTATTTAATAACATTCATATTATGTAATTATAAATAAAAACGTGTAATAGTTTGACTTTTAAAATAATGCATTTATTTTAAATAATGTAATGCCCATAATTAATGACAATCTGTCGATCAACCATTGCATAATAAGCTAACGTCAGTAAGATATCAAAACAATAATTAATTATTTTATTTCTATTGTTTTGTTTTGTTTTTTTTTTTTTTACATTTTTACCAATTTGAAAAAAAAGAAACTGTGAAAATCTCAGTGGTCCGTAGGCGGCAAGTTAAATGGCTAAATTTTCCGCCCCTACCTAACCTGTAATTTTCCATTCCAGTGGCAGTCTTAAAGTTCCTCCGTTACTTGTCCCTTGCTCATGGTTTACATATTGATTTATTGTTTGTTAACTTATTTCCGTACTGAATATGCATGAAATATTTGTCGCTGCACTCAATCAATCAAAATTCAAAACAAACATACAACTATGGAAATGAGGACTAAACTATGGTGGTCCCGAGGGGTGAGAAGTTCCTGCTTTTTTTGAAGACACCCTCCGCATTGTCCCTTGTCTAATCCCTTATTATAAAAATAGGAGATGTGGTCTGATTGTCCATGAGACAGCCACCCACCAAATGACAGTAGAAATTCAACTTCTACAGGTCCCATTTCGACCCTGAACAATGAACCAGGGTCCATACCATAACGGAAGTTGTAAAAGTCCCGAAATAAAAAATGTGAAACTCTACATAATTTTCGGGTAAATATGGAAGGTTTCAAGGATAACAACTTCAAGGCGAAGAAAGTAACAGCTTGCTTTTGGTTTATGGTGTCGACTTAACATATCTAGAGGGATAAGTTCAACTGAAAAGCAACATATCCCTGTCTGAGCAGTTTCTATTTTAACGACCAAGCTCTGTCTAGAAAATCGCTGTATTGTACACATGCTCTTCAAAACGTATGAGCTTAGATAGGTTTACGTAAAAACCGAAGCAGCTGGAATATTACTGCCAATGAAAGAGAATTGGCCATTGTAATGTTAAAGTCTTCGCGTTTGTCATATACAGTTTTGTGTGAGCCATTCTCGAGATGAAGATCAAGATATGAGGCAAACTTGGGACTGTCTATTATATCTTTAATATCAAGCTCATCTGGTAAGTCCAGTGTAGAATACTCATGTCAGAGATAAGAAGAGCAAAGTCCAAAGAGAAGACACAAATTTGAAACAAACAAAACGATAAAACGAAAAAAAAAAAAACAAAGGCTTATAACCCAAGAACTCCTATACAAAGCATGAGTGTGATCAGGTGCTCATGAAGGGTGAGCATCACCTGTCTTG
>JAULBM010214656.1:0-17227 GCA_032357055.1 Geukensia granosissima
CATCTAATCCCTCCAGTAGTATAATGACTCCTTAGAATCCTGTTCAACCTTCAACTTTAACCAAGGTAAGTCTCGGTTAAACTGGGGATCCATACAACTTTCAACATTTCAATCTCAGTCAAATAGCTCTGAAACTTAATCAAGTGCCAGTATCTGGAAATATAATGCAACTCAATTACAATACACCTGGACGAACAATAATACCAGCATTTACAAGTATGTTTGAAGTGACCAATAAATGGATGAGAGACGCTGGAAATCAATTAAGTAGAGATGATGTAGCTGGAGGCAGTGCGTTATACTGTTTTGATGTAGAACCAAACTTCACCGAAGAAGGACCATACTTAAATCTTTTAAAACAAGGAACTTGCTTATTGGAAGCAGTCTTTCAAAAACCCCTTAAAAAGGCGACTGCTTGCGTGGTATATGCAGAATACCCCAGTTATTTTGAAATAAATCTGGAAAGAGGTGTGATCTTAGAATGAATACCTATCAATTACAATGTGCTATCGATTGTGACTTAACAATGAAAAATTCAATATGTGGTGTCTATGCAGCCGATGAAATACCTCTAACTGTACAACTTTCCCATGGATTCATAGCCAATACGGATCCAAAACAAAAGCCGGGTAAACACTGGATAGCGTTTTTGTATGTCAATGGAGTTTTAGAATGTTTTGATTCCTATGGGAAGTCACCAGATCAGTATTCTACAAGTTTTAAACATTTCATGTCTAAATATTCAAGACTTAAAGTGAATACGAAACGACTTCAAAGTAGTGACACTACCGTTTGCGGACAATATTGCTTATTTTTTTTGATGTGTCGAACCAGAGGACAGCCTATGGAACAGATCGTAAACATGTTTGAACAGAACTATTATTTGAATGACCAATTTGTATATAATTTTATTGACGAACGCTTTCATTGTTGTATGTCTTCTTTATCAAGCAATTACCAAATTTGTACTTGTGAAAAATAAAGCTTAATTTTTGTAAATATAGCTAGGAATAAATACATTATCAAACTTACTAGTTGTCTGTCTTTGAAACCTGAAAAATATAAAATATATTGTAACACACATTTCCTCTCAGTTCATAAAATTACATCAAACAGAATGGTCGATTGGTGGGAACACGAAAGTTTAATCAAATTTGAATCACCTACATCCATAATTATTGCTGCGCCATCGAATAGTGGTAAATCTGTACTGGCTAAAAACATATTAAAACATGCCGATGGTATGTTCAAGGTACCACCATCGAAAATATTTTTCTGCTATACCATATATCAACCCTTATATGATGAGATGAAGAACGAAATTTCAAACATTGAATTTCACCAAGGGTTACCCTCCATGGACACACTAACAGAGTGGGGTGAAGTACATGGTCATAAAATTGTGGTGTTAGATGACTTAATGATGGATGCTGCAGATAGTTCTGAGATTGTACATTTAATGTGTGTTGGATCTCATCACCATCAAATCACGGTCATACACATATTACAAAACTTATTTCAAAAGGGTAAATCCATGAGAACGGCTTCTATTAACACACATTATTTTATCATTTTTAAGTCGAAGCGAGAAAATTCACAAATCTCTTACCTTGGACGACAAATCTTTCCTGGTAAATCTAAATTTTTCATGGATGCTTTTCAAAAAGCCACTTCGAGACCATATGGATATCTTTTATTAGATTTAAACCCACACACTGACATTGCCTATCAGTTGCGCACAGACATTCTACCAGGACAGTCCACTATTGTCTATCAACCCATAAAATGAAACAAGAAGAAAAAACACGTCTCATCATGTTTTTATTGGACGTTTCCCGACAACAACTACCATCCATGTTGAGGATTTTAACAAAGAAACAACTACAAACAATTATCGAAATTATTTATAACGTGGTTCAAGGAGTATGTCCCATATCAGAAGACAATAAAAGTTTCTTGATTAAGTACAAAAATCTCATTCGAAGATTGGTTTCCAACAGAGCAACACTTTCCCAAAGAAAAAATATACTAATAAGATTACGAAATATTTTACCAATTTTTTTCCGAGCTTATATTCATTATGTCTCGTGAATTGATATTGATTCCAAAAATACGATATGAGGCGTTGATTAAAAAGAAAGAATTTCAATCCGGGAGCGATAAAGTCAAAAATGAAGAACATCCGTCAAACAACGAGGAATTAGGTTCAATGGATTTAAACAAAGCACAGATAAAAAATGAAATAGAAGATAATACCAGAACTAAAAACATTAATTCTGATTTAAATCATCCTCGAAAAAAGACTAAAAAACATGGTGTTGTGAAGGAAATTGAAAAAAATCAAAATGGAAATGGAAAATCGTATATTACCATGAACCCAAAGAAATTTTTAAATCGTGAAAATGAAAAAGGAAAACAAACCATTAAGAAGAAATGGCTATCCTTCCCCATATGACTGTCTTCCACTGCGTAGCATGTTTCGTCTCCATACAGCGCCACCTATAAAAATGTAAATAAGTGACATCATCAGATTGCAATGTAACATCTCATATATAAACACCCTAGAAGACTCCATATATCATCAGACTGAGATGGAACGTTTAAAGTAAGATCATGGCACAAGAATTCATCAATTATATGGTATCAAAAGGAGATGAATATTTAGAAAACCAAATTCGTGAATTAAGAACTCAAAATGAATTCAGTGACTGTAATGAAAATTTGTTAATGCAAGCAGTTGATGAAATAGAACAAAGTCATTGTAATGAACGTAAACCAATTAAGAAACGAAAGAAACAAATTGACAATTGTGAAAAAGAGAATAAAAAAGTAAAGTTAGGCGCCACGTTTACCTGCGAATATTGTGACAGAGTTTACAATCATAGAGGAACACTTAACCGCCATCAGAAAAGCCATTTCACAATTTATACGTGTGAGAAGTGTGATAAATCCTTCACACGCGATGGCACTTTGAAAAAACACAAAGAAAAATGTGGGAAACCTATCTCGAAGAAATCAAAGAAAAAGCCTTCCTCTACTGTTAAAAACCAAGGACATACCTGCAAGCATTGCGGACTACCATTCACCGATATTGATTCTTTGTTACATCATGTCATCGCAAATCATCCGCTTAATCAAACAGGTGGAGATATGATCTACACACCTCCGAAAAGAGCGCATGAAGCTACAAAAAATGAAAAACCACAAAAGAAACGATTTCACTTTAGAAAAAATGCTTTGAATGGAACTGTTAACCAAACATCGATCATTCCAGAAGCTAATGAAAAATATGATATGTTGCAATTTTTAGCAAATGCAAAGGAAGATATTGAAAATGAACTGCTTTTGCAAAGAGAAAAACAACGTAACATCAAATGGTATATCAATGTCAGGGTTGAAATGATTCGTGATATTGATGATGGCAATCAGGAAAAAGCCCATCCCCACTTTCGCAGCAAAAACTACATTTCTCTTCCAAATGAAAACAACGATCATAATATAAACGAGGCTTTCCAAAGCGTGAATCGAGCAATGGAAGAATTCATTCACAGAGGATCGAATTGGATTTTAAACAAGATAATAAGTCTGGAAGTGCATACTGTACAATACTCACCGATAAACGGTTCTAGCTACATCGAATTACCTCCAAAAATAAGAAATAGTCGTGGCGTTGTAAATATCAAGAACAATGATGAGAAATGTTTTCTGTGGTCCGTCTTAGCTGCATTACATCCCGCTTCAAATAATCCACAACGAGTTTCACATTATGAAGCATATGAGCATGAACTTAATATGAAAGGCATAGGATACCCAGTGTCTTTAGCTAGTGTACAGAAATTTGAAAAACAGAACAAAATTTCTGTCAACGTGTTTGGATATGAAGAAGGTGAAGTATTCCCACTATATCTAACCAAATTAGAGAATGGACACAAAGAAGTGGATTTATTGTACATTTCTAATGAAAATCGATCTCACTATTGTTGGATCAAGACACTTGATCATTTTCTTGGATCTATTACACGATTTAACAATAGACGATTTTATTGTCGAAGATGTCTACATGGATTTGTGAGACGAGATTTGTTAGACAATCACAGAATTTATTGTAATTTATTCGAGTATCAAAAATTAACTTATCCCGAAGAAGGTAAAAATGACATATTAGAGTTCAGGGACTATGAAAAATGCATTCGCGTCCCATTTACCATTTATAGTGATTTTGAGTGCTATGCTAAAAAGATTGACACTTGCCTTCCAGACCCTGACCAATCCTCCACTACACATCAAACCAAATTTGAAGCCTGCGGTTATTCGTATGTAGTGGTCAGTTCCAACGATAAATATTCTAAGCCAGCCGTCGTGTATAGGGGTGATGATGCGGTTCAACATTTCTTTGAAGATATTATGAGGGAAGAAATATACATTGAAGAAAAACTTAAACAAATTGAACCATTGATCATGAATGACGATACAGAGCGACAATTTCAAAACGCGACCAACTGCTACGTGTGTAAACGACCTTTTTCTGAGAAACTGATTAAGGTGCGTGACCATGACCATCTTGGCATAAATGGAGACACAGAATCACCTAACTATAGCAATTTCAGAGGAGCTGCATGTCAGAGATGTAATTTAAACCTCCAACATCCACCTTTCATCCCTGTTTATTTTCATAATTTACGAAATTTCGACCTACACTTGCTAATGGGTGGGGCAGGAAAATACAAAGACAAAAAACTGACTTGTATACCTAATAATATGGAAAAGTACATTTCCTTTTCTTTGGGAAAATTACGCTTCTTCGATTCCTACCAGTGCATGAACAGTTCCTTAGAATCATTAGTAGAGAATTTAGCCGAAGATGGTTTGACACATTTCAAACAGTTTCGAAAAGCTTTTCCAAATGATGATATAGCCAAACTCTTGTTGCAGAAAAATGAATACTGTTACGACTACGTAGATTGCGCAGATAAATTCAATGAAACCGAGTTGCCTCCCAAGGAAGCTTTTTACAACTCACTGACAAAAGAACCAATTTCCGATATAAGGTACAAACATGCTCAAACAGTTTGGAATACTTTCAACATGACAACATTTGGAGAATTTCATGATCTGTATGTTTTGACAGACACGCTCTTACTGTGCGATGTTTTTGAACGATTCAGAGATATGACTATGAAAAACTATGAGTTGGATGCGAGTCATTTTTATACAAGTCCGGGCTTAGCCTTTCAGGCTGCGTTAAAAATGAGTGGAGTTTCTTTAGACCTTATTACAGACCCAAATATTTTCAACATGGTGGAAAAAGGAAATCGCGGCGGAATTAGTGTAATCAGCAAAAAATACTCCAAAGCCAATAATGAATATTTGAGGGATTTCGACCAGATGAAAGAAAGGAAACATATTATGTATCTGGACGCTAATAACTTATACGGATGGGCTATGTCTCAGCCCCTTCCTATAGGTTTCTTGCATTTTTTAGCAGAATCTGAAATAGAGAAGTTTGACTTACAGAAGATCAGCCCAAACGCAAAAGAAGGCTACATATTAGAAGTTGATCTAGAGTATCCAGCACATCTCCATGACTGGCATAACTGTTACCCCCTTGCACCGGAACATCTATACATCGAAGACCAAGACCTGTCACCATACAGCAAGCATTTATGGACAAAACTCAATGGCGAAAATCGATCCAGAGTCAAAACAAAGAAGCTAATTCCCAACTTGAAAAACAAAACAAACTATGTAGTTCATTACAGAAATTTACAATTGTATGAAGAACTGGGAATGAAAATTACAAAAATACACAGAATCCTTGGATTTCAGCAAAGACCATGGTTGAAAACCTACATTGACTTCAACGCAAATAAGAGGAAGCATGGTAATTCCTTTGAAAAAGATTTTTTCAAACTAATGTGTAACAGGTAATTTTTAGATTTATCTTCATCTATTTATATCTATTTATTCATATTTTCCCTCATATATTTCATTTTTGTTATATAATGTATAGGGAAAAACTACTTTGGTTACTTTTGATTAATTGATTAATACAAATATATAAAGACAGGATATTAACGAGAGGCTTGATTATTAACTTTTTAAATTGAAATTTTTATTTCAGTGTCTTTGGAAAATGCTTAGAAAATCTAAGGGAAAGATTCAATATGACGTTAGCTCATTCTGAGGAAAAACTGAGAAAATATGTGGCCAAACCATCCTTTGTGAGAGTTCAAATCTTCAACGAAGACTTAGTGGGAGTCCATAATAAACAAGTCAACTTACTGCTTAACAAACCCATTTATGTAGGGCAAACCATTCTAGACCTATCCAAAAGATTGATGTATGACTTCCATTACAATGTGATGAAGCGGAAGTATGGGGACAACATTGCCTTATTATTTACCGATACAGGTATGTTGCACTTTACAATTATTTAAGAACAAAAACTTAGCTGTTTAGACAAGGTTTTATAAAAACAAAAAAAAAAAAACAAAAAACAAAAACAAACAAAAAATTAGCTGGTATGTCAAGGTCAACGTTTTATAAAAAATTGAAAACAAAAATGTGTTAAGTCAAAGTTTTATAAAAATTTAAAACAAAATTTACATCATATACTGTTTTATGACAATAATGCTATTGCCTTTTTTTTCAAAATACAGAATATCATTCTGTTACAGATTCCCTCTGCTATGAAATTATCACTGATGATGTTTACAAGGATTTCATGGTCATTCAAGATCTATTTGACACATCCAATTATGCAGAAGACCACCCATTGTTTTCCACTGTAAACAAAAAAGTACCAGGGGCAATGAAAGATGAACTTGGAGGTATGTATTTATTTATTTACATGTATTTATTTATTTATTTATTTATTTATTTATTTTATTTATATTTAACTGCATAAGCTAAATCCATTCCTTCGTGATTTTTTACAGGTGATTACATTTGAGATAATACTTAAAAATCCCACAACATATCGAGAACAACATTCAAAAAAAAAAAAAGTGGTATTAGCTCTTTATCACCAACAATCAAATCTCTTTTTTCAGGTATCCCAATTAAAGAACTGGTGGCTCTAAAACCTAAGATGTACAGCTTAGTATATGATGTCAAAAAAGGTGAACACGGAAAGGAAACTGAAAATGAAAAAAAAGTGGCCAAAGGAATCGTGAAAAGTGAAATCAACAAAACATTACGCCACTCTATGTACAAACAATGTTTGTTCGGGGAAACGAAAACAATCAATTCTATGCGATGTATCCGAAGTAAAAATCATGAACTTTTTATAGATTCAATCGTTAAAACTGGATTAAGCAGCTTCGATGACAAACGCTATTGGAAGAATGCAACTGACAGTTACGCTTATGGACATTATAAAATAAATGAACTCTGATTGTGTTTATACTGTAATAAAGTATTTATTAATAGATGTTTTATTCATATATCACTTTAGTACATAAAGAAAGACTTGGTGAGCATACCATTTTCTTTGATAAAAAATGGATCATATAAAAAATAGAATTGAAAAGTTCATTATAAAAATCTTTCATGACTTTTATTCATATATAATGATTTACTACAAAGACTTGATGAGTACGCTATTTATAAAACTACAATTTAAAGGCTCCTTCAGAGTTTTTATATTTAAGCGTTATAGAAGTCCTCCATAATTTCTACTGGAATGACTTCTTCAGGCGGTGAAATGTTTTCAATGGTTGGCTCGTATCTTGGTTTTTTTTCTATTTCTGGTCCGAATACATCCCTGCCTCCCGCGGCTGGACGTCTGGTTGGTGGTGGCATGTTTGTTTGGAAAGTATATCCAGATCCATGACCAGCTGGTGGTGATGGATGGTGTTGTTCAACCACAACCCCCCTCATTTGTGGGAACTGTTAATAAGAAGAAAAAAAAAAGCCCCATAATTTACCTACGTTTAAAAAATACATCATCTCTTGTTGATAGCGCTACTACATTAAAACTGTACAGACGAATTACCCATTAAAGATATAATTCAAGACACTGTCCGAAAAAGTTTAATATGGTCACATGAAGAAAAAAAAAAAATTAAAAAATAACAAAACAAAACAAAAAACAAACAAAACCGAATTATAACGAAACATAGAAAAGAAAGAAGTAGTTGTCATTTTAAACAATAAAAGTAAACCACCCAAAGCAATGATAAACTCCTATTCTTAATAAAAGAGAATGTAACATCAGAGCTATGATCAAAGAACTATATACATATACTAAGTTGTAAAGTTCTTACCTGCTGGGGAAAATGTGGCTTCAGAATATCTAAGCTACTCCGTATGTTCACTATGAAATCTAATTCATCCATCCCTAAACACATATACCGATTGTTTTTGTTGTCATATATATCCAAATAAAACAGACTGGTGGCATCATGTCTGCGAAATATTAAAGCTTTTTGGCGGCCGAATTTTTGCCTGAATTTTGTTTCCCCGTCTTTTGATGTTACTTGTTGAAAAACATTGCTGTTTAATTGAGCTTGAGCCATTTTCAAACATGTGATAAAAATTTGGTGCACGCTTTATTTTATACGAAAAATAAAAGGGCGTAAAGCAATGCTAAATCCACCCGAAAGACAATGTACATACAAGCCCCACCCCTCCTCCTCTTTTTTCTTACTTCCGATCTTCTTCAATTCAGTTTGAGCGACCGCCTTTCCTTTAACCGTTTCAATGCGCATGGGTGTTAAAAATTAACTGTATTACCCCAATTACGTTATGAAAATTTACAATTAAAGATTTTGGGTTTACAGGAAAATAAAAACAAGTTATACGATTTTCTGCATTAATGTTAAATGTCACTTGTATCAGTTGTTCTGAAGTGGAGAAGATTTTTATAATTGAGACCTCAAAGCTTTCAGTTGTTCTAAATATTCAAGTTGCTTGTTTCTTTGGTATATATATTCGTTTTTCTAATACTCTAGTAAAAACTTTTTTATATGGGCCTATATTCACTTTCTGCAGATGCCGGGTAGAGAAAAATTGTGTGCAACTATTTCATTCCATCTGTATTTGAGAATCGTTTTCTAGAAGGTTTCGTGTTAATTATATAAAAGGGGCCTTTTCAGTTGTGATTTTCAAAGTATCACAGAATATGGGTGGTTAGTACAATTTCATAATGACCGTGACACTCGACAGTTTATTTTGGTAGGAACCGCCCCTGCGATATGAGTGGTTGATCTCGACTGAACATGAGATGTTTGATTAATATTAATTCTTTAAACATCTATTCCCTTAAAGTCGAATTCTTTTTAAAAAAAAAGATGTAGTTAATTCTCAACTTACTTAAATTTTGGAACAATTTTTTTTAATGACTGGAAAAATAAAAAGAGTTATCGCGCTCTACACACTATATCCTATTTGTACCAGTTCATGTTTTACTCGAAATACAGTAAACCGGAAACCAGCTCCACACATATACATGATTTCTTAAAATGTTTTTTATTTTTTATCTACAACTGAAAAAGAAAACAATAAAATTATATTCATTTATAAAATCACACCTAAAAGAATTGTAATAATTTATTTAATAACCGGAACCAAAGTTTAGTTACGTAACTTGTGGTCGTAGAGTGGAGAAAGTAAACACGCGTGAGGAATAACAGATAGTCATAATGTCGTGGTTGCTGTTTATTGTTAATGTTTGCTTGTGTTACACAACCATGACAGATGCATTCATACTCAATAGTGGGAATTGTGAGCCTCTGGAAGATCCAGTGACATTTACCGTCTACCAGTTGAGTTGTCATTACCAAGGGCCTGGACTCTACCAGTTTAGTGGTCCCCGTTCTGTACAAAAAATTAAGTTTGACCGGTTAACAGGAGAAGCACACATAAGAATAAACAGCAAATCATTAAAGCAATTGACAATTACTCAGGGAACAAGATCAACCTGTCAGTATATTACAGCACCCCCATCTGTAAAAGTGTTTGTGGGGAGTGAAATTTGTATATCCGCGGTATGTATTTTCGAAGGCGTTACATTATTAAATTATGTAGCTTTTGATTTCACAGAAGTTTTGTAATAAACAAGGAAAGCATTACTAATGAATGACATGTCTTTTTAACCTGCTATATTTTATTAAACACAGTAGAAATACACATACTCAGATTGTTGGTCTAGTCTTTAGCTTCTATTATGACATCATACATGTAACTTCCATTGAAAAAAAAAACCCAGCATATTCCACGATAACCCATGATCTGTTTATATAACATTAAACACTCTTATTAATATTGTCAGTACAAGTACATTTTACTTACAACGAACACTTTATTCATGCACAGCGGTAGTAAAATATACAATTTGTCCTTTTAAGGCTATGACAACAGAAATGGACATAAATTCAGTGAGTCAATTTACTGAATCTGATCATGGGGCTGCCGTGACAACAGAAATGCATCTAACTACAACGGACCAAATTACAGAATCGCCTCTAGAGACAAGTAATCCTCAAATGACAGATGCACAAAGGTCACACTCCCTAACAGAGGTACATGTATCAACTGGCCATGGTGATGCATCTGAAACTACCCAAAGTCAAAAGACGACCGAAGAGCTTCACACCCAGGCATCAGATCTTCCACCCCAGGAGGTAGACCTCATTACTAGAATTTTACTTATTTTCTCTTACTGTTTACAATTTTTTTCTTTTCATTTGCATAGTGTGCTGTTGAAAATATTACACAGAGCAACATCTCTGTTAAAATTTTGATTTGGATATTTATTTCTTGTTGCATGTATCTGAAATTTTATATAACATGTATAAGGATCAGGTAATTACATGTATAACATTTTAAAGTTATTTTTTACATCTTCAAAATATTCCTAAAATATAAACATATTCACATAATACATATATGTTTATTCTTGTTTTCTTTCTTTTTTAGACTACTAACACTGTTACGTGGATAGTTACAGCAATAGCCAGTATTGCAGGTAATTTAAACTCCAGTTATTCAGAAGCAAAAGAGAACAGTCATAAACATATTTTAATCGGTGTAATTAGTTCTGTAATTTTCACATTAACTTTAATACTTTGGTGTATATGTATGATTAATAAAAGTAAAGCATGTAAAATTAAACCTTCAAATACAATTAGATATATTTCTTTGAATTCTCAGGAAATGAAAGAGCTCTCACTAAACAAAGAATATTTCGTTTAAATGATTGCAATTTTTTATGTTTTAGTGTTACTTGTGATTGTGACTATTTACTGTTGGAGGACAAGGGGGTGTAGGTGTAGACGACAAAATATGTATAATAATTCTATGCCTCTTCGACAGGTGCTAGTAACCCCCCATCAAAAAATGTTTTAAAATTATTTTATTTTTATCATTTCAGTCCTTTTTCTGGGAATTTTAGTGGGGGCAATATGTCTATTAAGAAGAAAGAGAAGACAGGCAAATTCTGAATCTGTTTCTGATATTATAGTTTTTGAACAAACTCCGAGACAGTTTATGAGACAACTTGAAGACAGTTTTTAAGCTTAATGTCATTTTTTTTTTGTGACAGGAAGTTTTGAGACAATAGTGTTGAGTCTCCTATCTTTGGCATATCTAGGATATGAAATCGTTGAAACATTAAGAAATACACGTAATCATCCTCAAAACCTACACCCCCAACCTGCATACAGACCGCAACAAGCCCCACCGGCACAGATACAGCAACAACCCCAACCTGCACATAGACCACTTAGACAACCCCGACCTGCACAAAGACCACTTAGACAACCCCGACCTGCACAAAGACCACCTAGACAACAAAGACCAGTTCATAATGATAGACCGGAATTACGTAGGAGTACAAGATTAAGAAAACATGTCAACAGATTGAATTTGTAAACTTTTCATTAACAGTTGTCTTGAAATTATCACACATGTCTTTGGTGACAGCATTTCAAATACAATGTACCTTGAGGGAAAAATAATCACTACTAGATTTGCGATAAAGTAATCCCTGTAAACTATGAATAGCATTACTAGATTAAATTCCTATTACCTTTATGACACAAATTAGATATTTTTTCAGTGATTAATTTCCTAGAGTTTTTTTTATTTCATATAAAATTTATCTGTGATGGGTACTGGTTAAAGTAAGATTGTTATAATAACATAAAAGTGATTGACAAAATTTAAATAATGATAAACAGATTGATATAATTGAAGACAATCAGTATTATCTATACTTAATCCATATTTATTCATGAAGTCTGGATTTAGTGTGCTACTACGTGTACTTTTATAGTTTACAAACATATCCATGTATATAGTATAGTTGATTAAGTATTTACATGAAGAAATGTATGAAGTAGTTTTTGTTTTTGTTTTTTAGAGTATATCAGTTTCAGTTTTTGATCTTATTAAGAGACGCTTCTTTCTCAGGGATTAGGAGTTTAACTTTCAAGTATTGTTCATCTTTATCATGATCAGGATTATCAAACTTGGGAATATTTATTTGTTTCCACAGATACTGTTATTATTTGTTTTCCCCACGTTTGCTTACCAAGTACTCAAAAATTTAATCACAGTCATTGAATGATAAATATTTGATTCAATTATCTCTAATTGTTTATTGCTTTGTTTCATTTTCTTTAAACAAAGGATGTACCTTGTCCAGGGTGAGAAAAATTATCTCCATTTCTGGAGTTGTTTATTTACTAAATGAATAACTTCCAATTCTTCACTTTCAAGAGTAATTGAAGCCTTTTGATAATTTCTTTGTCCAGTGTGGGAAAATTAATTTTCAATTGTTGTTTATTTACTAATTTTATAAGTCCAGTCTTTAGATGCTTTATTTCACAATTTTGACTTGTAATATTGTCTTCTTTATATATACTGAGATTTGATAAATGTATGCATCCCTTCTGATTCAGTGATGTAGGTGTACATATATACTTATGATGCATAGGTAGTGCAGTTAATATATGATCAAAAATGAAAACCATTGAAATTGATGATTTCATTCAAAAAATGAACCCTATTGCAAATTTAAAATCAATCAAAATCTGAACCCTACTGCAAACATGAAATATTTCATTATATAGCTTGTGACAATATTTACATTTAATAAAATGGTGCAATATTTGCTTTTTGATAATAGTGCAATATTTTTGAGAACATTCCTATCCAAGTGTCAATTTTTTTATCATGTGCTCAGAGACTTGAAAGTCATATAGTATTGCTCATTTTGATGGTTAATAAAATGTATATATTTTTTATATTGCAATGTGTTTTCTATATTGTAGAACTGTTTTTATTGTTAGTAATTTATCATGATGCTCAGGAATATACTTGTTATTTTACACAAATGTGATTTTATAAAAAAAAATAATCAAAATCCATATACTATATATGCAACTTTATTTTTTCAAGTGATATTGCAATGTAACTGTTTTTACTAAAATTCCATTTTCCGTAAGTGCCATGTTCAGTTTAATGCTTACTTAATTTCCATTTTCAAGAAGCCATGCACCGATTAAGATGTACAGTTACAGGTGTTAACATTTTTTATTAAGTAACTATGTTACTTAGTTTTTATATCTTGTCAAAGTAATTCCAAAAATATAAACATACTCAGGAAATTTACTTGCCATTTTATATAAAACAAACGTTATTTAGGTTTTTTTTAATATTAAGTTTTACAGAGATTTTTTATACTCGCTTTTCATGAACAATTACTATAATACTCAGAGTTATTTTTATGTCAGCCTGGTGTTCAATTTTTTTGTCAGTTATTAGAATTTTACTTCTGTTTAACCATTCCAAAGGTATATGTAGACAATGATAAATGATTAAATTTGATAAACTTAATACTTTGTTTGTTGTTTGATATAATCTTGACAGCTACTTGGGTGTTGTATACGTACTACTTACATCGCTGAAGGTGAAAGCAGATCTAAAAGTTGCTCCACTCTGTTAGTCTGTCTGTCCGCCCACCGGAAACGCTACTTTGTGTAATCTGTAACTCAAAGAGTTTTCATTCCTCATCATTGAAACTTTATGCACTGACTTGATATATATTGAAGATGTGCCCTATTTTTCACCCGATTTTTATATCAATTTGGAAACTAGGGACTCGAAAAGGATGAAAATGTTGTTATTTTTTAATTTTTTCATGTATAATTAGTCTGAAGGCGAACAATTACCAGCTTTTATAGACATGTATTCTATTTTATTTCACAAGTTAGTTGGTTTTAATTGCTTTTCTTCGTCATTCTTTACAGATAGTTTTACACTGAACTGTTATTTATACAAAATATAAATCTCCATAGACAAACCTTACACCTCATATCATAAAATATCAGTGATTACCTATACCTAGACCATCTGAAACTGAATCTAATCATTTACCTAACTTCATAGAATATCGCTTTATCTGGAGTCTTGCATCACTTAAATTCTGGTCTTGCACCAACCTGTAAGCTGACACAGTATGAACCTGTGCCACCCGACACGATTTTTTCATACCACATGTCTATGGATTTATCCTGTGCCACCTGGCATGGTGTTTTCAAACCACATTATTATCCTGTGCCACCTGGCACGGTGTTTTCAAAATAAGGCTGTGCCAACTGGCACGGTGTTTTCATACCAAGGTTTATTCACTACTAACCCGCAATTTTTCCAGTGGCAGTCTAAAAGTCCCCCCCTTACCGGTCCATTTGTTACAGTCTACATACTGATTTATTGTTTGCCAACTTGTTTCCGTCCTGAATATGCATGAAATATTTGCCACTGGACGTTAAACACCAATCAAACAAAATCAAACAAACAAACAATATTTTTCTTCACAATATCATTGACTGAACGATTTCTACTTTTAAGTGATTCCAACTTTATTGATTTAATATGTTAATAAAACTTTTGACGGAACCTCTACATTAGTATACAAATCGACAAACAACCTGAAGTTTGTTAGGAATACAACATAATGGCGAAAATAAGGGAATTACAAAAAAATGAAAGATGGTTTTATCATTTTTATTGCTGTTTAACGACCGGCGGACGACATTTCATCCATATTTACGACAAGAACCGTTTAACAAATAATAAACTTTATCTGGACTGCAACTGTAAAGTACGCATAGAGATGTTAGTCGTACTGGTAAACATTTAAATGAGTTGTAGTACGTGATCTTTAAGATTTTCAATTGACTGCTGCTTAATGTCCATGGGGCAATAACTTAGCCATAATCAATACGGGAACAACTTCACAAACAATTATTCAAGATGTAGACTGTTAATCAGGACATAAATGACGGGAAATTTTTACTACAACTGGACAAAATTGCGGATTGAGTAGGGCCGGATAATTTAGCCTTGCAACTGACCGCAAACTGACCAATCAAAACGACCTGTTGCTGAAAGTGCTGTCGAGATTGGGAAACAAGTGAATCCACGGATAACTAGTACCTATTCTTCTGAAACTTTCTTTGCTTATATTTATTTATACATTTGTTGCATTTTGCAAAAGGAATATATTCAACTAAACAAATATAAAGAGAGAAGGGGGTCAGTTTAAATATAGTGTAACGAAACCTTATTTTGATTGTATCTAAATAAGGTTACAATGTTACTTGAATGGGAGTTCGTGACTGCATCTTGAAGTAACCAACAGTAGTTTTTGATTTTTTATTATAATATAGCCTTATATATTCTATTGCTCTAGTAATTCATGAGCAAAACCCATTTTATATAGAAATAATTAATATATAAAGATGGTAAAATATGGAAATCTGTGGTTAAATGTGGTTAAGCTACGTAAATTTTTCTTATATTGATGACAGTCATTAAACACCTTGTATGACCATAATTTGTGGTAAAATGTATATCCCTATTTAGATGGTTAAATAGTATATTATATGCCGATAATGAGTCGGATCCCGATCCAAGTATTTTTTGTTTTCTCCATTATAACCATATTTGGTTTCCACTAAGATCGAAAACAGAGAGACTTAACAGTTTTGAGTGTATTAATTGATACCTCGTACTTTGTTCCACCTACATTTAGAACTACTCGATTGTCTTTCATCATGCGGTATTTCTGTGCCACTAGCCAATTTCTCATATCGATCACCTGTCTTAGATCCATGTTTTCTGCTTTTATCGTTGAAGTTTCTTTCGTGGTTGATATTTTCGGAATAACTGCGGATTTACCTGGTTGAAATTCTGGTATGACTGAAACAGTGGATGTGGATGGATTATTGTTATTTTTATCTACATTAGATGTGAACGAACCATAAGAAGTCTCAAATGAGAGGTCATGACTTTCTCTTACTACAGTTCTTGGCACATAGTGTTTTGAGTTTAATGTTTCAGCACTCGATGAACTGTATTTCTTTATAGGCGACCTGGATCTTGAGCGTTAATGATGCTCGTCTTGCACAGGGGTAGAAGATTGGCTAACCGTGGTGCTTGTAACAGTACGTATAATCTGATGTTTGCGGTGTTGTACGAGAAGATGTTTGCGGTGTTGTACGAGAAGATGTTTGCGGTGGTGTACGAAAAGATGTTTGCGGTGTTGTACGAGAAGATGTTTGCGGTGTTGTACGAGAAGATGTTTGCGGAGCTGTATGTGAAGATATTTGCGGAGCCATGTTTCCTTTTCCTGTACACTCAACTATTTCGTCTTTGCTTCAGTCAGTCTATAATTCTCGAAATCTTGTTTAGAGACAGGACCACTTGCCCCTGCTGTTCTATTATAACATACACTCTCATAAGGGTGTTTTCCTCTGTTACAACGACTGTGTTTCCCATTTGGTTTTGGTGTGACGAACTTACAGAAAGTGCACTGCCACCCAAATACAGAATGTTTTCCATCACATGTCGTTCAGCAGAGGCATAAGAAGAGAATTTAATAAAGTCTCCTTCTTCTGTTGGTGAACAAACTATACATCGCCACTGATTTTTCTGAAATATTACATAAAATCGTACAAAATCGTCAAAACGTTTTGGCATTTTTACGATTCGCCCACGTCTCGAAAGGATGGTTGTACAATGTTCTGATTATTTGATCTAACTATGTTAGAAGCTTCATTTGTCTGTGTAAAATTTTGTTCTGTACTATGATCAATTTGTTCTGAGACACTTTCATCAGTTTCAAGAGAATTGTCAATCATATGTGAATAAAGTATATAACACAATTACCGAACAAATCAAAGTCCATAAGACATACGGCAAAATAGGTATCACACCA